>JASGCC010004736.1:0-18773 GCA_030067915.1 Hydractinia echinata | reverse complement strand
CCGTAATAGTGACTCATAGGTCACAAGACTCCGAGGACGATGATGGCTACTGTTGAGTCACTGAAAGAACAAAAAGGTTGTTTTTCACATTCGTTCCCTGGGCCTTTTTTGAATTCTTGATACAACACATTTGTAAAAAAAGACACCCTCGTCCTCAGGGATTTTTTTCGTTACGTCCCTCATATCGAAAAGACAAAGGCATCGAGAGCCGCAGTCTCATTTTCTTACTTGACGGCTAACAAGCCACCAGTCTCAATGTCAAAAAGGCTTAGGAATGAGGTTGTTGTTTGTATATTACTTTCAAGGAATATGGACTTTCGCAACCTCGTCCCTAGCAGGTTCAGGTTATGTATGTAAAAAACCCTAAAAAGGTCCTGGGGACGAAGTAGAAACTTTCAGTGTAATCACTTGTATGGACATAGTAAAGAGGTTGGGGTGTCAAACGGTTTTCCAGGTTTGCAAGGAATTATGGATAATCTGTTGACATTTCAAAGATGCTTTGCTACACTAGAAACTGGCGTGTTTTACTGCAGTAAAGAAAGCTGTACATTTACGTTGCTGTCAGCATTACGTTATATTTGCACTCCGTTGTTATTTAAATAATCAGTGTACACACATACACATGTTGTTGAACACGTGAGGTGGAGAGCATCATAACAGTTAGCTGAAAGAGGGTATTACAGGATTTATTGCAAGGATGTTACTAGAGAAAATTAACATAGCTTTATTGAGAAATAGAATTTAAATATATCTGAAACTTGAAACAAAACTTCTTATAAGCAACTGATCGGACAGATGGACAGCGTGGCAGATTGTTTGGCAGTGAAGTATGGTGAATATGAAGTCTAGGTATACAACTTTTGTGTATTATTTTTTGTTTTTGTTTTGTTTTGATTCAAAGCATTAACATAAAGCTTGAAGCATAAAGCTAGAAAATTGTGAGTGTGGAGAGTGATTATTGAAAGAGGCTGCCTTAAAAAAGAACAAGATCATATAATTTTAACGTCTTTTTAATGTTACTCCCCGACATGAATACAATGACCGCATCGTTGACGTCTTTTCAACGTCGTCACCTCAACGTCTTTTTAATTGACGTGATACCAAGTTTGATACAACGTCAAAGAATGACGCGGTTTGGGCAACCTACAAAAACAACGTATTCATTTATATAAAGCTAGGAAAACAGTTAAAATTTAATTGTTAAATTAAAAAAACGAGTGATTCATTGAAGGCTACTTTGGGTTAGAATAAGATCATACAACTTCGTCCCCGGGACTTTTTGCCTCTCACCGACGCTGCAGATCTGACGAAAAATGTTCTAGAGCAGGCTTGTTTTATTCAAAATTGTGATTGGTTAAGACTTTTCTCTTGTTTATACAGAAGATAATTCGTTAGTCGTTCCGTAATAATATCCACGCTAAAAAAGGGGTTAACAATAAAGTCAGTGCTAATGATGCATATGTTCTGCCAGATAAGGAAAATGTCTGGAAAAATGTTTTAGCAAGAAATTTAAATCATTTAGCTTTAATTAATTTTTAGCTTTAATTAATTTTAATCTAACTAAACTTAAACCAAAGATGTACTTATGTGTCCATGCTGCCGAAAGTTGTATTTTTTATTAGCAACTGAACAAGATAGTTAGCTAGCAACCTCGACCCCCCGGGCTCTTTGTCTCTTTTTATAACGTCCCGATATCGAAAAGGGAAAAAAGTCCTAGGATCGAGGTTAAGTCAGCTAGTTGATTACAAAGTGTACAAAACTAGCCAGCTATGTCTAGGTAATCATGCATTTTTTTGCAGGAACAAGTTACTACTGCATAATAATTATATATTATAAATATGGATGTTTATAGAGCTATATTAGTATTAAGGTTTTTATTTTAAGGCCGACTTCCTTGCTTGAAGTCGATCTCGAGAGCAGCTTCCGGCGTATTGTCCACTGGAACTTTTCTGGCCGCAACACGCCTGTTATTTGGCGGTTTAAAAGTTACGACGAGTAAATTTACAAATAGGCAGACAACTTTTTAACAACCAATAAAAATTCCAAAAACACTACCATTTTTAATGTGATGAAAATTAGGGATATTGAGCACCAACGTTTTAACCCATGGAGCGGCTGCTACAAAGGTCGTAAATTGAAAACAGCCTTTAGAGAGATTGCACAATGATACCGAACATCGAATCTGGGAGAAAAGATAAACATATCTAATTAAGAAAGAAAAAAAAATGTCAGAGGGAAAAACCGAATCAGGGTATTACCCACGTAAGTTGTTTAATAAGTCTGGGTACTAACTTGTTTGTTTGCATTCATTTGATTGATTCGTAATCTCTTAATTAAAGTTTTTGTTTAACAACTTTCGAATGAATAAAAAGAGACAATACCTTTTTACCGTATCAGCTATTAGGAAGAATTAATAAAGACCGTAAGTAAAGATATCAACACAATCAATTACAATCAACTCCTCGGAAAGTAGCATGTCTGGTATATGCTTGACTTTTGTATGTAAGTGTATTTAACTTAATGTTTTTCAGTGTTCTCTGGTAGCTTTATTTTACAGTTTTTTAGTTTATAAGATTATTATGAAACGCCAAAATTTGGTGGTATTCAAGTTAGGTAACAGTAATTTTATTAACAGATATTTTGTTTAGCGTTGTAAGGCAAGATCAGTAACGTGAAAGGATTCGACGCAACGGCTTTAATTGTGCAGTAAACCTCCTTATCAGTGAACATCCTTATATCGGACACCTCTCTGCAGCAGATACTTTGTGGGGAATGAATGAAATGACGGTCATACCTCCATAACAAAACCTCAATGTAGCGGACACTTCATATCGCACATCTCTCTACAACGTAAACTTTTCTTAGGAATAGATGAAACGACAGTCAGACTCTCATTACGAACCTCTATGTAGCGGGCACATCATAGTGTCCCAACGACCCCTAAAACTGACCTCTCTAAAGCGGACACGCCCATCAATAGGCCATGTAAAGGAGTGGCGTAACATTATTGCAGTACAATTATTTCAGATATCAGCCTTTATTATTATATTAGCGTTTATTCGGCAAATATTTTTAATGTCACCGCATTGTCCTTTAAAAATTGTTAAAAAGCACTCTAAGAGTTATTTAAAGCTTAAATGTCGATTTTCCAAAAAACCACGAAGCTCAAGTCAAAAAGTACGTTTCACATGAATAAAAATTGATTGCTATGTTTTATTTTTATTTTTGTAATTTGATATCTGAATGGGTAAATAAATACATCAAGATCTATTCGCTGTCAGAAGCGAATTTATTGCTCAAAGCCAAACGAAGCAAGTGAAATTTTCTTAGCAGGAAGAACACAGATATATAGGACACAGGGATAAAAACAGGTATTGTATGAGATTGTGCCAATTTTTTTATAAAATTTCTAAAGTATTCAATCCTTTTCCTAAATACACGGGTTTTTAAGAAAGTCCCACTGAGGCTGTCCAGTAGGAATTTCCCTATTTTCAAAGAACTACGAGGATGAAGGTGAGCTTGTTCTTGCTTATAAAATACAAAAAATTCAACAGATGATGAAGCATATCAAGTTCCTAAAGGCGTGTCCTAACTTTTGTTTTAAGAAAAAGATTAAGCCTCACATTTTTGCTATTTTGAACCTTAAAGTGATTTAGTAGTTTCCTATAAAATTCCAAAAAAATTTAGGCGTGTTTCCTTTTTTTGTTTATTTTTTTTTTGTTTGTTTTGTTTGTTTGTTTGTATATAATTTTTAAAAAAATGCAAAAAAGAAATCTCATCACCAAGCCTTAGAATCAAAAACCACAATATTTCCATTGATGCTTTTACCCTTCAAGAATTTAAAAGCTGTCTTTTCTTCAGCTAATATTGTTGAAAAAATGGACCTGGATATATTTTTCCATAATTTTTTCTTTGAATCGTAGCTACACGATTTTTTTAAGCAACACGAAATTATGCTAGTGCTCAAAATTGTTTAAGTTTTTTTTAGGCTTAAGCATTTCTTTCTTATGATCGTGATGTTGCTATTAAACCAATTTTTACCAAAAGATACTTAGTGTAATTACTTTCTACACAGCGCTGACACATGTTGACACCAGCTCTTATAAGTATTATAAGCTAATTAAACTTCCCAAGCACACACCTGAATCGTTGCTATCAGCTCATTTACTGCGTCAATTTCTTTCAGTTTTATTATTATTCTTTTAATAGGCCATATCGTAATGTCAAACCTTAGTTGGAAACTAAAGTATTGACTTATAATCAAGGACAAAGTTCTGTACACAAAACCAGTTTTTCGTTATTTTACAGAATAGTCAAAAGCATTTAGTGGCCAATATTCTTCATCCTACAGACCCCGACATTGCTACCTTTGTACATATGTGGACATGCTGACAGTGTTTAAAATCTTTTAGTTAAACTTTCTGGCACCGCTGGGTTGCGGGATAATCCATGTCGTCATCCATAAAGACCCCGAAAATCAACAAATATGGTAACACTGACGGCGGCAAAAAATTAGTACAGTTGAAGAGTTTGAACCTAGGTCCTAAGTACGCTGTGAATTAAAAAGAAGTCCTAAGGGAAGTGTTCATATGAGCTCGGTTAGCCAGAATGACTCGATTTGCCGAACTGAAAATAGGCCGGGATAAAAAAAATAGTCACATGAAAAGTGTGTACTTTTCAATTAAGTTCTCACATACAATTATTTTTCACATACAATTATTTTTCACATATAATATTTTTTCATTTTCAATGCCAAAAAATAAATAAAAAATTTTGTTGATAAAAGTTTAATATTTTTGTTATTAATGTTTAGGCTGGCTCTTTTCCGATGTGATAAGTTGTTGATTTTCATGAGAAGACGAGCAGGCTGATTTCAGCCGGGCTAACCGAGCCAGTCTAGCTAACTGGGCTCATATAAACACTCCGCAGTCCGCTAGTAACAATAACAAGTGAACTTTGACAAGTTCAAAATGTGCGAATATATTATAGAAAAACTCTAACTTCAAAATTTACGGTTTTGTTTATATTTTCACCATGATTGTAGATAAAAAATGCCAAAAATTAACAACTTTATCAATAAGCAAAACATTCTTCAGTTTTTAATAATCTTTTTTATATCTGTCAGGTAAATGGCTACGTCGTCAAACTTTGAACCACCTTTCCTTATGAAAGGACTCGTCTTCAAATCTCCACCAGAAAAGGATTTCGGTCGAAAAAGATGGCATGAACGATGGTGCACGTTAAAAACGTTTATATACCAAACCGAAAAGTCTAAAGAAGAAAAAAAAGCGATCAAGTATTAGAGACGCCTTACGTTCCAGATTAAGCTCTTCCAACACCTTTAGTGAAGCTTCTGGAGATGATGCCAAAGAATATATGGTTTTCTCTTATTACGAAAAAGAACAGAATGATACTCCCATACGTGAGTAATTATTTACAATTTTTAAAATATAAAAAATTTACTAAATGCTATGCCTGTTTCAACTACTGATAAAAAAGGAGAGTTATTATGCCTCGACGTCAGCGCCGGCTGCAGAGCATTGACCGTTTAACAATTTCGTCCATATTTAAAAAAGAGAATATTTTTGTCCAAGATTGTAGCTGTGTAGTCGAGCGCTTACAGTGTCGATGTTCTCAGGGGTCTAATCTTGGAGGCCTCCAATATCTAACCTTTCTGCATCATTAGGATCGATGATACCTTAAGCAGTTTTCTAATTGGTCGATTCCGGCAATGCTTTCGTTGTGAAATAAGAGCTTTAATGCGCGAGGATCCCTCCTTCGCTGTAACAGCAGCAATAAGGAACTTAAGAGGCTATCTTGGGTAACTAATAAATAAGTTAATAAACAATTGGTTTTCCCTTAAAATGGTTGATTGACATTTCTTGTTTTATTTTTTTAATTACCATTACCACTCGCGAGTAACTACCACCCATGCTTTTTTCGTGTGCTGCTATAGTCTGTTGTCACATCTTTTATAGAAGAGTTTATCGTGGATGGAGCAAACGTAACGAAGCAAACAGGGGGTATACACAATTTCGAATATGCAATTGAAATCAAACTCACTAACTTTGACAATAACAGATTGATATATTTATGCCATAAAGAAAATAAAAAACATGAACACGAACAATGGTTGGAGGCTCTCTTACGCAAAGACCAATTAGATGTAAGTAGCTACTAAGAAGCTGGGGGGGGGGAAGGGGGTGATGTTGGAAAAAACGACCCCACTTTGTACCTTAACCATATTTTTTCAAAGGTAGGGGAAAGGGGGGAGGGTGTTGGTAGTAAATTCACTTTTTTCTAAATGTGACATTTATTTGTCTAAATTACAAGACCTGGAAAGTTATATATCCACAAAAGTTGGATCTTTTAACTTTTGTCAAAGGGTTGAACGATTTTTGAATTTTTTTTATTTTTTTTTAATTCTGATTATTTCTCCTAATCTAAATATACTTTTGAAAGTAAACTAGGCTAATATTGATTGATGAAAAAATCAAAAAAAAAGAAAAGCAAAATGATATATGAATTCAGCAGATATTTTGTAGTCAAATCAGTTTTTCCATTTTGGTTATATATCACAGTGCGCAAAGTTTCAGAGCTATAGCCTTTGTCCTTCTCTGAGTTCTATTTTAATAAAATTACCGCTAATTAGCCCTACACCGCGACAAAATACCGTTTTAAAAGTATGCTTTATAGCCACATGGCCACGTCTTCAAACGCTTTTGAAAGAAACGTTAGTTTGATAGAATGAAACAATAACAATCAACCCAGAGACTCCAAAAGTTTTAGCTTGAAATGACATGGGAAAGTGTTGTCCTTATAAACAGAAAGAAAATACTTAAACTATATTGTTTTAAATTTACAGGGAGAGGATAATGGCGAGGATTATTCAAAGTACACAGAGACCGAAGTTTTTATACCAGACGAAAATAATCCGTAAGTACATCCCGTTTTTAATGATTTTTATAAACGCCAACCTCTTCGAAATAAGTACACGCTCTTTGTTTAAAAGCAACATCCTATGACAGTCCAGCCTTAGTTCTAACAATATATTCCAATATCGCTCCACCTGAAACTTCGTCGCGATTTGAGTACCACAGTAGCGGTTTGACTACCATTTTGAATAAAAACGGCTATTTTTATAGAGACGGTTGCATTACTGTAATGAATTTCTTTAATAAAAATAAATGAGATGTGCATATAGGATCTGAAGATTAACAGTCAGTTAAATACCAATTTATATTTTATATATATATATTTAGAATACTACAAAAGCTTCGTGAACAACAACAAAAAAAGTTACTTGAAGAGAGTTACGATGTATATGAGACGGATAAATTATGTGAGGAAATCAACCGTTTCCAAAGTGGGAATGAACAAACTGACTCAGGAATATCAGGTGGCTCAGACTATGTCATCATTGAACAATGATATTTTTTGTAAATATGTATTTTAAAAATAGTGATTTTAGGCACGTCTGTTGCCTTTCACTATGCCAGTTCAAGTTATCGCCATTTACAGCAACCTTTATTGATGTTATTTTCAAATTTAAGCGGTGAAATTCTCATAAAAATACACTCAATATCGGCATTTTTTCATGTCACGAAATGACAACTAAGATCAGTAAGTGTCAGTGGAAGATCGACTAGCAAACAACCTCGTCCTCAGAGTTTCCTAATAAAGCCGCCCTGTCAGCATTTCATAAGGCGCAAAAGAGTCCTGGCGTGGAGGTTGGGAGACAAAGTAGTGATAGTGTACTTTTTTATTTATACTTATTTGTGATTGTATATAATAAATTGTAATATCTTTTTCATTATTTGTAACTAGTTTTATTAAGATATTAATATGGAAATCCACACCACAGTTTTGTAACCTTTTAAAGTTCCCTTACCATCAAGTTGAAAAAGGGTAAATTCATGACAAGCATTTTTTTTTGTTTTTAAAGTCAATTTTTTCCTATATTTCCTATACAGGGAGACGGACTAAAATTGCTGATATCAGTAGCAGAAATCATGAGGCATATGCACATTTTTTTGACATTACCCAGGGCTCCGCGATGTGTTGCTAACACTGCAACTTGTGAAAGCGACACAACTACACTTCACGGTTGGCTAAGAAATCATGACCTGGACCTGGAGACAATGCAAAGAAATGCTATGAGAAAGAAGAAAAATTTAAGAACAATTATTTTTATTTGGGTTTACAGAATTTTTAGACACCCCACAATTAGAATTACAGAACAGAAACCCCTTTCTGATGATAGGGGATAACATTTCACATCTTGGATAACATTTATTTTGAGATTTTAAGCCATGTTTATTGAGCTAGCCAAGCCAAAAAACGTTTCAGAGAATTCTGCCATTTAAATAATGGCTAACTATATTGTGTAATATCTTTTTCAAAAAATCACATTTTTTAAAGTTATGATGAAACCTGTTCCCTACATCGCCAAAGCAGGTAGCATTTTTATTTTGCAAATTAAGTTTCCGTGTATATTTAAAAATTAATTGTTAGTGGTTGTACAATGTTACAAATAAACCGTGTAGAACCTAGTAGAATACAAAAAATAACTTCCTCACACTTTGGTTTAACTCTATTTACACCGCATAAAATTTAGACTGGATATTTAGCCCCTTTTTTTTTAAATTCCTAATTTCTCTGGACTGGATAAAGCATTTGATATAAAAACCTAGGACACATTTCATCTATCTGACTTACTTCAACCATGAGAATTGCTTTTATTTTAATATTTTCTGCACATGCATCTTTGTCAAAATTAATATGCTGTAAAAAACAATTTATCGGCGTTTCAGAAAATGACTGAATTCAGAAACTCGGGAACTATGACGCTAGTGAAAATGTTTTTTATCACCATTTGATCAAATTGGTCTAAAACGAATCAGAGCCTAAATGGTTGTACAAAGTTGCCTAAGTTATATGATAAAAGAAATCTTTTTTGAGATTAGGAATTTTCTAAACGTTTGACTACATTCACGAAATTAAGTTCTTGCAAAATACCTCCGCACTACTTATTCGCCACACACATTTTCCTTTTTCTTTTTTTTATTCCGTCATTCGAAATTGGCGAGAACTTTTTCTCATATGTCAATATCCGCCATCTCTAAAAAAATGAAGCTAGCACCAAGCTTTCTGTTCGCTGCCACTGAGTCGTCGACACAATAATAAAAGTGAAGGGGCCTTATTTGAGTGGGAGAATCCTGCACATATGGAAGATATAGTGGCAGCAGAGATGACTATGAATCACTACAAGTTTATATTTTTCAACAAACACATTGTGTCGTGACTTTGTTTGAAAAACATGACCAGATCAAACAGTTCATCAAAAAAATTAAAACATTTTTATCAGTATCTCTCGATAGCAACATTGAATGTCAGATGCAAAAAGGCATTGGGTTAAATTACATTAGCTAGGGCTGTTTCAAAGTCTGTTCTTGAAACTTACTCAATATTCTAAGATACTGACAAATAATTGATTTGCGGTGTTTCCTGATTTCAAAGATTTTGAGTAAAAAAGTGGCTTTTTAGATTCTGAATGACGTGAGTGCATGAGTGAATAAGTATAGGGAGCGCATTTGCAAAACGAAGACAGAGGAAAATCATATGAAAAATATATTTTATTATGAAAATTTGTTTTAAACTACTACTTAATTTATATCCAGGTGTAAGGCGCGGTTTCACAGAGAGTAACGTTAGTCGTGTGATAATATCGCTCCAACGTTAGTCGTGTGATAATATCGCTCCAACGTTAGTCGTGTGATAATATCGCTCCAACGTTAGTCGTGTGATAATATCGCTCCAACGTTATCTTTGCTATTAATTATCGTACTTATATTGTATAATATTATATTTTTCATGTGTATCACGGTTCTCAGCCACTGCGAAATTTTCATCTGTGTTCAGAGCAAAAATCGCACACACCACAAGTAGTCTAAGACTGGTTACAATTACCTCAATCTGTTATTACTTTCATAATCAGCCTTAAACTTATGAGTAAGGAAAATAAAATCCTGAGTAACGTCGGGATACTGCAAATATATTGCTACAAATATTTGGAGGGTGGCAGGTTGCCCTTGGGTTTGATACGCCTACTTTGCGTAACACCCTTGTTGTTGCGGCCTCCGCACATATTAAGGAACGGAAATGGTTGGTTAAACCACAAGACACAACTTTATTTCACAGAACGTGATGTCTCGATATTTGTTTACGAAAAAGTGAGATACCTCAATGGAGAAACGGAATGTTAGATGTCAAAAAATCCAAAACATTTGGAAACTGTCATGATCAGCTTACATTTACTGTTCAACATGAAAAATAAAAAACCAGCAATTTTTATTATTATTGGAACAATTTTGGCTAAAACGTATTACACCGAAAAAAATACAAGTTTGTAGTCATCATTAATTTTAAAATGCCTCTTTTGATGACCGTTCTTTGTTTGTTTGAAAATGACTTTATAGTCAAGTCATGCAGTTAGAACCTACTCAAAATATAATGTGGACGTGTTGAAGGACGGCGTCATGTGTAAAGACCTTCAACCCTGTTAACACAGGCCTATTTAGATATTTTTGGGGGTGATCTCATATAATAAGATCGATCTCATATAACTTTGGTTTAACGCTTTTTACACGGCATAAAATTTAGACTGAATATTTAACACCCTTTTTTCTGTCATTCGAAATTGACGCGAATTTTTTCTCATATGTCAATATCCAATATTTTAAGACGTGTCTAGTACCAAGAGGTACCATATTTGAGTGATGTGAAAGGGCTAACCAAGGTTGGGTCTCTTGCCACGTTTTAAGTAATTTTGAGCTCTGCCTGGAGTTTAGGGTTAACAGGTTAGGGTTAGGGAATCATTTTCACCGGTGTTATATATTGCTAACCACAGCTTAAACGAGTTTAAAATATACACCCATGCTAATTTAATTATACTGAATTTAAAGATGAGGAAAAAAATGGTAGATAAGTATTAAAAAACAAAGATAAAACATATAAAAAAATAGATAAAAAATGAAGCAACAACATGTAGCGCTCAACTCTGTTTAAAAACTTACGAAACACCACTCCCACGTTTTCACGAATTTTAAAAATCCTGCACATATGGAAGATTTAGTGGCAGAAGAGATGACTATGAATCACTACAAGTTTATATTTTTCAACAAACACATTGTGTCGTGACTTTGTTTGAAAAACATGACCAGATCAAACAGTTCATAAAAAAAATTAAAACATTTTTATCAGCAACATTGAATGTCAGATGCAAAAACGCATCAGGATAAATCCGTTGGCTAAAGCTGTTTTAAAGTCTGTTCTTGAAACTTTTTTAATATCCTAAGATACTGAAAAAGGATTAATTTGGGGTGATTCCTGATTTTAAAGATTTCGAGAGTAAAATATTGCTTTTTGCATTCTGCACGACGTAAGTGCATGAGTAACTAACTATAGAGGACGCGCTTGCCAAACAAAGACAAAGAAAATCTATTTTCAGTACATCGCAGACTTCAAAGTTTTGCCACCTAAAAAATCACAAGAACCGATCTATTTGACGAATTTATACCCTAGTGTAAGGCGCGGTATCACGGAGAGTAACATTTGTCATGTGATAATATCGCTTCAACGTTATCTTTGCTATTAATTATCGTCCTTGTATTGTATAATATTATATTTTTCATGTGTATCACGGTTCTCAGCCACTGCGAAATCTTCATCTGTGTTCATACACCACAAGTAGTCTAAGACTGGTTACAACTACCTCAATCTGTTATTATTTTCATAATGAGTTTTATAGATAGTTCTCTACGAAAAAGTGCGATTCCTCTATGGAGAAAGGGAATGTTAGGTGCCAAAAAATCAAAAACATTTGATAACAGTCATGATCAGCTTTCATTTACTGTTCAACGTGAAAAATTATTTATTATATAAACTTTCTCTCTTTTCAAGCTTTCGAATCTCTAATGTTGTGAAAGAAATCTGCCAAACTGTAAAAGAAATATTAAGCTTGTAATGTAAATATAGTTCGTACTTATCAATTTTACAACCTACACACCTCCCGAAACTAATACATGCTTTTTTGTTGATAAGAAACCTTGTCAAACGTGTAGTTTTTGAAAGTTTTAACTTTTATTGCAGATTTACTCCCAAAAGTTTTTCAACGAAGTTAGGAAAAAATAGATTATCCCTGTCTTACTAGAAATGTTTTGGAAGTCCAATATAAAATTAGCTTGCGCCCGAATGAAATAAAAAAGATAACTTGCCGTACATTATAAGCAAAACTTACTCCACATATATTATATACAAAAATACTTCTTTTTTTTTCTAGTGTAGCTTACTTCCTGAAAGAAGGAGGTTGATTTCTATAAAAGTCGTCTATGAATCTTATTACATTTTTGTAAAATCTTTATTGGTTTTCGAGCTATAGATTTAGCTATGTATGTGGAATTATGCATTAAAAGTTAGATGCTTAGAAACCGCCCATTCAAGGTACGTGATTAATCAACACGTTACGGCGCGAAGTGACTAATGCGTACAATTAATACCACAAGCAGAAGAAAGCGGGATTATACAAGTTCAAATATTGGTATTATTGCAATCAGCTTTAAACTTATGAGTAAGGAAAATAAAATCCTGAGTAACGTCGGGATATTGCAAATATATTGCCACAAATATTTGGAGCGTGGCCGGCTGCCTTTGGGCTTGATACGCCTACTTTGCGTAACGCCCTTGTTCTTGCGGCCTCCGCACATAGTAACGAACGGAATTTCTTGGTTAAACCGAAAGACACAACTTTTTCTCACAGTACGCGCTGTCTCGATAGTTCTCTACGAAAAAGTGCGATTTCTCTATGGAGAAAGGGAATGTTAGGTGTCAAAAAATCAAAAACATTTGATAACTGTCATCATTAGCTCTCTTTTACTGTTCAACGTGAAAAATTATTTATTATATAAACTTTCCCTCTTTTCAAGATTTCCAATCTCTAATGTTGTGAAAGAAATCTGTCAAACTGTAAAAGAAATATTAAGCTTGTAATGTGAATATAGTTCGTACTTATCAATTTTACAACCTACATACCTCCCGAAAAAAAGCATGTATTAGATGCTTCTTTTGTTTATAAGAAACCTTGTTAAACGTGTGGTTTTTGAAATTTTTAACTTTTATTGAAGTTTTACTCCCAAACGTTTTTCAACAAAGTTAGGAAGTTGTTTTCGAAATCCAATATAAAGTTAACTTGCGCCCGAGTAAAATAAAAAAGATAACTTGCCGTACCTTATAAGCAAAACTTACACCACATAGATTATATACAAAAATACTAATTTTACTCTGTTCTAGTCTAGCTTACTTCAACAACAAAAAAACTATAAAATTATGAATCTTTCTATTTTTTTGCAAAATCTTTCTTGTGTTCCGAGATATAGGTTTAGCTAAGAATGTGGAATTATGACAAATCGCCTATTTAAGGCACGTGATTAATTAAAACGTTACGGCGCCGAAGTGACCAATGCTTAAAATTGGTACCACAAGCAGAAGAAAACGGGATTATACAAGTTCAAATATTGGTATTGTTGGAATCAGCCTTAAACTTATGAGTAAGGAAAATAAAATCCTGAGTAACGTCGGGATATTGCAAATATATTGCTACAAATATTTGGAGGGTGGCAGGCTGCCCTTAGGTTTGATACGCCTACTTTGCGTAACGCCCTTGTTGTTGCGGCCTCCGCACATATTAACGAACGGAAATGGTTGGATAAACCGAAAAACACAACTTTTTTTCACAGTACGCGCTGTGTCGATATTTGTTTACGAAAAAAATGAGATTCCTCAATGGAGAAACAGAATGTTAGATGTTAAAAAGTCAAAATCAATTTATAACTGCAATGATCATCTTTCATTTACGGTTTAACGTGAGTTTTATCTCTTAACCGTAAGTAGTTCGGGAAGTATGACACGCGCGTACCCCACCCACTACCCCCACTCCCATAAATAACTAAAAAATCCCGTGTTAACAGGGTTGAAGGTCCCTACGCATGACGCCGTCATTCAACACATCGGCAATATATTTTGAGTAGGTCCTAACTGCATGAATTTACTATAAAGCTATCATAAAAAACAAACAACGGTGATCAAAAGAGGCAGTTCAAAGTTAATAATGACATAAAATTTGATCTTTTTGGTCTAATACGTTTTAGCCAAAATTGTTCCAATAATTAGATTTCTGCTTTTTCGATGGCATTATTTTTCACGTTGAACAGTGAATGAAAGCTGATCATGACAGTTATAAAATGTGTGGTGTCTTTCGGTTTAACCAACCATTTCCGTTCGTTAACATGTGCGGAGGCCGCAACAACAAGGGCGTTACGCAAAGTAGACGTATCAAACCCAAGGGCAGCCTGCCTCCCTCCAAATAATTGTAGCAAATTTTTTGCAGTATCCCGACGTTACTCAGGATTTTATTTTCCTTACTCATAAGTTTAAGGCTGATTGCAATAATACCAATATTTGAACTTGTATAATCCCGCTTTCTTCTGCTTGTGGTATTAATTGTACGCATTAGTCACTTCGCGCCGTAACGTGTTGATTAATCACGTACCTTGAATGGGCGGTTTCTAAGCATCTAACTTTTAATGCATAATTCCACATACATTGCTAAATCTATAGCTCGAAAACCAATAAAGATTTTACAAAAAAATAAAAAGATTCATAGACGACTTTTATAGAAATCAACTTGTTTCTTTCAGGAAGTAAGCTACACTAGAAAAAAAAGAAGTATTTTTGTATATAATATATGTGGAGTCAGTTTTGCTTATAATGTATGGCAAGTTATCTTTTTTATTTCATTCGGGCGCAAGCTAATTTTATATTGGAATTCCAAAACATTTTTAATAAGACAGGGATAATCTATTTTTTCCTAACTTTGTTGAAAAACTTTTTGGAGTAAAACTGGAATAAAAGTTAAAACTTTCAAAAACTACATGTTTGACAAGGTTTCTTATAAACAAAAAAAGCATGTAGTTTCGGGAGGTGTGTAGGTTATAGAATTGATAAGTACGAACTGTATTCACATCACAAGCTTAATATTTCTTTTACGGTTAGGCAGATTTCTTTCACAACATTAGAGATTGGAAAGTTCGAAAAGAGGGAAAGTTTATATAATAAATAAGGAAAATATACAAATATAAAGGTGGTAATTAGTGTTTTAATTTCACGCCTTCTACCATTATAACTAGATATTGTTATTTATTATTTTTACTGATTACACGCGCACACTAAACACCTTTTAACAATAATATTAGAAAGAAATAAAATATCTATATATAATATATATCTGTATATCTGTTTATTCCACGTGTTGCAGGCAGGTGGAAATAAAAGTAGGAAAATATTGCGCAGAAAAAAAGTTATCACACATTCAGAATATCAGTAAATAGAGAACAACCTAAATTCGACTTTGGAGCTAAATGATTTCTAATTTTTTACCAGTTCTAGACTGGAGTGTTCCCAATTAATTCTCAATTCCACTGAAGCAAATGGAGGAATATATCTTGCATGTAAATGTATCACAGTATGTCTTAGAAGTTCAACCTCATTGTTTTCTATAAAGAACAGCTGAAATTCACTATTTATATTTTCGTGCTCTTAAAGAGAAAATAGTCAGAATAATACTACGTTATGTATAGGTCGTTTGTTCTGCTAAAGTCGAGTTCCAACTATAGCGTATTTTTTTTGCAATATAAGTACCATACAGCAAATTGAACATACCCTGGGTGGTATAGAAGGTGCACTGGATTGTCTGCTCATAATGTGATACATACGTTTCATGTTTTTTTACTAGCAAAGGCAGGTGCATTTTGATAGTTGAAATGTGTTGTTGTTATTCTCTCGAAGCACAGCTGCAAGTTCTTCGTTAATATTGCGAAAAAATACGAACGCACTGCCCGGTGTTAAATTAGACTAGCTGTAGCACCCTGAAACAATAAAAACACTAAAAAAAGATAAATAGTGATGAAATAGATGGTGTTAGATTCAGAGAATAGATGTTTAAGAGTAGTTTTTAAAATAGTTAAAGAAATATAAGATATTAATTCACAAAATATTAAAACGACTCCAGGGTTTAAGAGCGAAAGATATAACAACTAAAAATGTAAAGGTAGAGTCTGTGGTGATATAACCAGCTTTTGACGTATTGCTAATGGGTGGGGGGTTGGGGGTACTTAAAATAATCAAATTTTTCAAATATATATTCTGCAAATTTTATCGCTATAAATAGGAGACTCGATTGCGATATTTGGATATACTTTTAATGTGACCATAAAAAATCTCTAAATAATGTCTTTATAATCAGGTTTGGTAAGAAAAGTATTAGAACTGTTGTTTTGTTTCGCAGGAAAGAGCCTGGCAATGAACCTCTAATATTTTAGTGAGGGCTAAATGTTAAGTTAAGTTTCTACCAAATTTCAATCTTAAATGTTTTTAACGTGTTTTTTTATCAAAACTTGTTCTTATACAAAATGTCCTTTTTTAATTTATGACGTCATGCGTTATTCCAAGTCTTCCCACCGAACAAACCTGGAAACTGTATAGGAATAGAGAAATTTGATCATGCTATATTTTTCCCTTATCTTCTGGTTTCGTTGAGGTTGAGCATATTCCAAAGGTGGTCTAAATTTCGTGGTGTTAAAAAAAATGGAACAAATCTATTCGTAACTCTACCAGGAAATCTAATAATCTGATCGAGAGGGTCTGCCTTCTGTAATCTCCGGGCGCAATAAAATAGCTGAACAATTTTCATTTCTGAAGGGTGTAAACCTGTTTTCTTTCTAGACTTTCCTTTCACACATCTATATTCACCCATCAATGCTAATAGTTAAAACTAATTCCAGTTACTTAATATAAACCGCCCCACAATTTCTTCACTGCGTTTAATCTTGTAAGCCTTAAAGTACTTCTTTTGAAAAACTCAAAAGAAGTATTCTAACTCCCTACAAATTTTCCTATTTGCGTTTGAGCGCCATTGTCCTTATATGTTATATGTGTGTTCCATATATATCTACGCCCCACCGCCCCACAAATCTTATTCCTTTAGCAATCTCTTACTTGAGCATGCGTGTCCAGGTTGACGAGCAACTCAAATGATAAGCTTAGTTCCACATCTTTAGCTGTTTTATGTTGAGCCTTCACACACAAAAGCACGAGAGAAGAAGAAGAAGAAGAAGAAGAAGAAGAAGAAGAAGAAGAGAAGAAAAGAAGAAGAAGAAGAAGAAGAAGAAGAAGAAGAAGAAGAAGAAGAAGAAGAAGAAGAAGAAGAAGAAGAAGAAGAAGAAGAAGAAGAAGAAGAAGAAAAAGAAGAAGAAGAAGAAGAAAGAAGAAGAAGAAGAAGAAGAAGAAGAAGAAGAAGAAGAAGAAGAAGAAGAAGAAGAAAAGAAGAAGATGAAGAAGAAGAAGAAGAAGAAGAAGAAGAAGAAGAAGAAGAAGAAGAAGAAGAAAAAGAAGAAGAAGAAGAAGAAGAAGAAAGAAGAAGAAGAAGAAGAAGAAGAAGAAGAAGAAGAAGAAGAAGAAGAAGAAGAAGAAGAAGAGAGTTAAAAATAAGACGGTTGTGATTTTTCATTTTTCTATTTTTATTTCTTTTGTTTTATTTATAAGTTGTGTTTTTCTTATGCAATACCAATGTATAAGCTATCAGTCAACAAACACTTTTTTCGCCACCCACTTGTTTTGATGGTGTCAATTTTCACAACAATATGACGTCAGGATATAAAAAAAAGTATTACTACATAGCTCGCATGATCATTTCACAAAAACATGAATTTATACGTTTGCCTAAGTACTAGATTTTGCCCAAAATTTGTTGCGGAATTTACAAACCTGGCTATGTTTTTTTACATTCTCCCCTTTCGAATTAAATAACATGCCAGAGAATCCGTCTTCTTAAATCTATAGCTATAGGTGTGGAAAAGGTAAAGAATTAGATATTCTTTAAAATGCTTTTTTTTGTTTATTTTAATATTTTCGATACATTTATCAAGGTATATAGTTTCTAATTTTAAAATGGACCTCTTTGATATAACCAAATTTAGTTAAATACTTTGCATGCTATGACGTCATTATCTAGCTATTTTCATGCAAATGATGACGTAACAAAGAGAAATGTAGAAATAATTTCAAGAAGTTTTTTAAAAAAAAAATCTTTTTCTTTAAAGAAAAAAAAAATAAATAAGAATTTTTTCTTTCATGTTGTAATATAAAGATAGATAACAAAGAACTAAAAAAAGGTGGTAAAAAAAAATGTAAAGAAAATACGAACAAAAGGATTTTTCAATATTAAACATAAAAAAAGAACATTAAAATAGACACCTATTATGGATTCTTGAATTTGATTGGTGGAAATAATTTCATATTGATTGATGTTTTGATTGGTTTAAAGTGAAAATTAAAGAAAATAAAAGAGACGATGAAGGAAAAAAAAATTCTATTTCACATATGGGCAATTAGAAGAAATTACGACATCTACAAGTGAAAAGTTGATCACCACTGAAAATCAGCTGTTTCTGTTAGAGTAGCATGATGAATAAGGAATAAAAAAATTGTTTATGAAAGAGTTTATGTTTTTCTTAATGGTTAATATAAATTCAGAGCAATGTTTTTTAAAACACAAATAGATTTTTATTTATTAAATTCTCAACCATCTTAAAAATTTAACTTAACTATGTTTTGCGTCTAATTCATGTTCTTATAATACTTATAGCAGAAATATATACTGT
>JASGCC010004735.1:0-18780 GCA_030067915.1 Hydractinia echinata | reverse complement strand
TATAAATGTTATAAATGAGACAATTTGTATTTCCAAGGAATAACATTCTTCTTCATTTGACATGATTGCTGGAACCTCAGCAATTAACACTGGGCGTTGTGGTAGCGTATTCATTAAAATTAGATAAATAAGTCATTTTTACTTGGGACAATCCTAGCCGTTAGGCGCGCTAAGAAATGAGACAGTTTCAAAATACATTTCATCTGACTTTTTAACGTATATCAATCCGTTGAGTTACAACGGTTGCGTCACATATTCGTACACAACATGTAATTAGCGATATTTTCTCCGATATTACATAGGTACATCGCTTTTACAGTGAAACGATTTGACTGTGGGATTAATTGAACTGATTTTGACTTTGACCTTATAAATGTGGATAAATGAGCAATTGGACTCCAAGAAATAACATTCTTCTTAATTTGACATGATTGCTTGAACTCAGCAGTTACACTGGGCGCTGTGGCAGCGCTTTATTTAAAAAAATAATAAGATAAATAAGTCATTTGTACTGTGGGACCAATCCTAGCCGTTAGCGCGCGCTGAAGAAATAGAGACCAGTTTCAAAAACTACATTTCATTGACTTTCTAACGGTATCAATCCGCTTGAGTTACAACGTCGTTGGTCAATATTCTACCAAATGTATTTAGCGAGATATTTTCTGATATTACTAGGTTGCATCGCTTTAACAGTGAAACGATTGACCGTTGGGACTTAATGAATGATTTCTGGACTTTGAACTTATAAATGTGATAAATGAGACAATTGATCCAAGAGAATAACATTCTTCTTAATTTGACATGATTGCTGGAACTCAGCGATTACCCTGGGCGCTGTTGGTAGCGCTTTATTTAAAAACTAGTAGTTAGGCCCGTGGAAAAATCCACTTAGGCAGAAAACAATGAAAATTTCTGTCATTTGAATTTTGATGACATCAGCAAAATGTTTCAGTATATTGAATACTGCTTTTTACCAAAAAAAATAATCTGAAAATGCATAAAAAGAAAGTAAGTCTAATTTAACAAAACGTTCTGAAAATCTAACACAAAATATCAAATGTCAAATCGCATGAAATCCTCCAAACAAAACTTCAGACAAAATATAAAAAAAAAAACGTCGTGCAAGGTGTAAATCTAGTTGGTAGAAAGTGACAACATTGACAGTCACAACCCAGACAGTTACGACAACAATAATAATAATGTCAGAAATAACACATCTCAATATGTATACATCTTAGTATGTGATTATGTTGAAAACTTTCAATATTTAATCCGAAGTTGTCGAAAAGAAAGGCTGCAACAGTAAGCACAGATCTATGAAAATAAGTTGTTTACGCATATTTAAACATTGCCTTTCCTTAAATGCTTATACTACAACAATAACAACTTAACAATATCAAAAAAGCCAAACTTAAACAAACACAAAACACTAAAGAACAAAATGTTAAACTTTGAAAAATCATTTATTCGGTTGCATAGCATCCTCTCCCTCAAACATATGCACAAAATGTAAAAATTAATTGGTTAAAAAACATTTTTGTCTAATGATCCAACTGACTTTACCAAACATTTTAAACTGAAATGTCGAAAAAGCAATGAGCAAGGAGTAAATTTCAAATCAACAAAAATTATTAATTTTGAAAACATTTGAAAAGTTTACAATAAATGTAGAACACAAAGGTTTCTGAGGAGCAAATCAAAATATGAACCAAATCAGTTCAATTGGCATGTTCTATATTGTCTTCACCATAAAATCTTCCACAAAAAGATATGAAACCCATCAAATTCAACTCAAAAAAAGCAGTCATTTCAGTGCATACAAAAATACAACTTGGAAAGTGTAGAATATCAAATTATTTTTTTAGTATATATACTTGCATACGGTCCTCCCTCACAACAGTTAAACAGTTTCAGTCTGAACATTCAGTAATTTTTTATCATCACCAAATATTTATCCTGCCAATATTTGTGAAGTTCTTAATAAAACAAAAACGTGAAACCGTGGACTTTTCTTCCAGCAAAACTGACATTACTTACAGTTAGTTTAAAGTTTAAAAAAGTTTATAACACAAAACATAAAAAAAATCAACTACACAACAGCTCACAGTCTAATTGTACAAAAATTTGTTCTTTCAGTATTTTGCATGTGCTCTCTTTCCACAAAAGTTTACACAGAATTTAAAAAACAGCAGTTTGCAACACAAACAATATAAACGGCAACCATACTATTCTCATGCTGAGAAATTTTAACCACAATGTCAAAAACCCATGTAAATTTTCACCAATTTTTTTAAAAAAACTGCGATTTGAACACATCAAATTTAAATAGAGAAGGATCAATCATTTCGTTATGTTGTACAGAGTCCTCACTAGTAAGAATTTATACAAAATAAGAAAACGCAGCTTGCAATGTGTAAAATCTAATTCTTTCTGTGTATGGTCCTTCCTCACAAATAACATAAATATATAAAAAAAAGTTTCAGTTATAACATCTAAAACACAAAATTCAGGTTCTATCAGTATATGTCATGCCATTGTCTTACACAAATGTCCACCTTAAAGTTTCACAAGGCACAACCTGTAAATTAAAAACAACTAAGATCAGGTATTTTGGTCTATTTCATACCATCCTGTCCAAAGAATTTATATAAAATGTAAAAATTGAGTGGTAAAACAGAAATTTGCAAAATTCCAATTTTTTTATATGGCATATTGTATATGCCTTCTGCAACAATAAGTTAATCCAAAATGTCAAAAAGAAGAAAACAATAGCTTACAAAGAGTATAAACCAAAATCAACAAAGTAGCTAACTCTTTTGGTGTATATATATATTGAATATGGCCATATGCACAAAAGTTTACACTAAATGTAAAAAACAGTTGTGTTTAGTAATTCTACGTCAACAAACGTCAGTTCTTTTAGCATGCTGATTTATGTCTTTGCCCACAAAACTCTTACATTATGTCAAAACCATAAATGGAAGAAATTAAATTTACATTTTAAAAATAAGTATTTCTGTACTTTATTTTTAGAAATCTTTGCAGGAAAAGAACTTCGCAAGTCAAAAAAAGAATCAGGAAAATGTTTAAAATTTTCAGGGTTAATAACGTTTTGATGGATTTTGTGGGAATTTTTAAATTTTGTATACATAATGTCAGTTGAATTTCTCATTTTAATATAAAACTGAATGGCTTGGCAAGGTGTAAAGTAAAATTCTACAAAATTAATTCTTTCGGGATATTGCATGATCCTAACACATAACATTTCAAAAACACACAACAGTTTGTATATATTATATACATTATGTATATATATAAATGAAAAGTTACCCTAGCCTTTCATGTACATTTTTACATTTAGGGTAAAAAATGTGAATCCTTCCGCTGCCTTTCCCAAAAAAAATAAAAAAAATAAAATGATTAATCAAACAACCCAAGTAAATACTGCCCAACAAAATCAAAAATGTGAAAAAGCTACGTAAAGTTTCCCCATAATGTCAAAACCTCTGTCAAATAAGAATTATATAAAAGAAAAACACAATTTTTTTGGTGTTGTACTCCCTCAAAAAAGTTGAAACTTTTCAAATTGTCATAACAAAAACATTTTTAGTCAGAAAATCTAGAACAACAAAAATCACTACACTTAAGGTACCAGAATTACTACATTTTAAATAAAATAGTTTCGTCATATTGCATGTAACCGATGTATATATAAGTTTAGTTACACAAAATGTGAAAAAATACATTATTTGCATACACAAAATGTGAAAAAGCTTAAAATGTCAAGTGAAATAAGTTACAGCCACATTCTTAGCAAAGACCACTAAGATAACTACGGTAGCTCTTACATGTAAAAAGCAACATAAAACTCAGAAGGTTAGCTAGGTACTTGGAATGTTTAAGTTTGAAGCTAACATAAGCTAGCTACAGCAGCTAATAGCTGGTCAGTTGAATATAAACTGGAGACTTAGCTTAGGTATAAAGAACATGGCTACATATTTATAAATTCCGAGCTAGCTAGCTATTAGGTTGTTGTTGGTGTGGTTGGCTTTATGATGCTAGCTAACAAACATGTCTCGCATCAATAATATCATCAAAATTAAAAAAAACATAAACAAACCTTTGAAACCTTGCTGTGGTAGCGCTTTATTTAAAAAAATAGATAAATAAGTCATTTTTTACTGTGGGAGCAATCCTAGCCGTTAGCGCGCGCTGAAGAAATGGAGACAGTTTACAAAACTACATTTCATTCACTTTGTAACGGTATCAATCCGTTTGAGTTACAACGGTTGCGTCACATATTCGTACAAACATTTATTTAGCGACATTTGTCTAAGATTACTAGGTTGCACCGCTTTTAACAGTGAAACGATTGACTGTGGGACTTAATTGAACTGATTTTGGATTTTGAACTTATAATTGTGATAAATGAGACAATTGGATTCCAAGAAATAACATTCTTCTTAATTTGACATGATTGCTGGAACTCAGCGATTACACTGGGCGCTGTGGTAGCGCTTTATTTAAAAATTTAGATAAATAAGTCATTTTTTACTGTGGGAGCAATCCTAGCCATTAGCGCGCGCTGAAGAAATGGAGACAGTTTACAAAACTACATTTCATTGACTTTGTAACGGTATCAGTCCGTTTGAGTGACAACGATTGCGTCACATATTCGTACCAAGATGTATTTAGGGATATTTTTATGATATTACTAGGTTGCATCGCTTTTAACAGTGAAACGATTGACTGTGGGACTTAATTGAACTGATTTTGGACTTTGACCTTACAAATCTGATAAATGAGATAATTGGACTCCATGAAATAACATTCTTCTTAATTGGACATGATTGCTGGAACTCAGCAGTTACAATGGGCGCTGTGGCAGCGCTTTATTTAAAAATTTAGATAAATAAGTCATTTTTTACTGTGGGATCAATCCTAGCCGTTTGCGCGCGCTAAAGAAATAGAGACAGATTCAAAAACTACGTTTCATTGACTTTCTAACGGTATCAGTTCGTGTGAGTTACAACGGTTGCGTCACATATTCGTACCAACATGTATTTTGCGATATTTTACTGATATTACCAGGTTGCATCGCTTTTAACAGTGAAACGATTGACTGTGGGACTTAATTAAACTGATTTTGGACGTTGACCTTATAAATGTGATAAATGACTCAAGTGGACTCCAAGAAATAACATTCTTTTTACAGTGACATGATTGGTGGAACTCAGTAATTACACTGGGCGCTGTGGTAGCACTTTATTTAAAAGTTAGATAAATAAGTCATTTTTTACTGTGGGATGCAATCCTAGCCGTGAGCGCGCGCTGAAGAAATAGAGAAAGTTTCAAAAAAACTACATTTCATTGACTTTCTAACGGTATCAGTCCGTATGAGTTAACAACAGTCCGTCATATATACGTACCAACACGTATTTAACGATATTCTGATATTACTATGTTGCATCGCTTTAAACAGTGAAACGATTGAATGTGGGACTTAATTGAACTGATTTTGAATTTTGACCTTATAAATGTGATAAATGAGACAATTGGACTCCAAGAAATAACATTCTTCTTAATTTGACATGATTGCCTGAACTCAGCAGTTACACTGGGCGCTGTGGCAGCGCTTTATTTAAAAATTTAGATAAATAAGTCATTTGGTACTGTGGGACCAATCTTAGCCGTTAGCGCGCGCTGAAGAAATAGAGACAGTTTCAAAAACTAAATTTCATTGACTTTCTAACGGTGTCAACCCGTTTGAGTTACAACGGTAGCGTCACATATTCGTACCAACATGTATTTAGCGATATTCTTCTAGTATTACTAGGTTGCACCGCTTTTAACAGTAAACGATTGACTGTGGGACTTAATTGAACTGATTTTGGACTTTGGACTTATAAATGTGATAAATGAGACAATTGGACTCCAAGAAATAACATTCTTCTTAATTTGACATGATTGCTGGAACTCAGCGATTACACTGGGCGCTGTGGTAGCGCTTTATTTAAGAAATTAGATAAAAAAGTCAATTTTTACTGTGGGACCAATCCTAGCCGTTAGCGCGCGCTGAAGAAATGGAGACAGTTTACAAAACTACGTTTCATTGACTTTGTAACGGTATCAGTCCGTTTGAGTTACAACGGTTGCGTCACATATTTGTACCAAGATGTATTTAGGGATATTTTTCTGATATTACTAGGTTGCATCGCTTTTAACAGTGAAACGATTGACTGTGGGACTTAATTGGAACTGATTTTGGACTTTGACCTTATAAATGTGATAAATGAGACAATTGGACTCCAAGAAATAACAGTCTTCTTAATTTGACATGATTGCTGGAACTCAGCAATTACACTGGGCGCTGTGGTAGCGCTTTATTTAAAAATTTAGATAAATAAGTCATTTTTTACTGTGGGACCAATCCTAGCCGTTAGCGCGCGCTAAAGAAATAGAGACAGATTCAAAAACTACATTTCATTGACTTTCAAACGGTATCAATCCGTTTGAGTTACAACGGTTGCGTCACATATTCGTACCAACATGTATTTAGCGATATTTTTCTGATATTACTAGGTTGCATCGCTTTTAACAGTGAAACGATTGACTGTGGGACTTAATTGAACTGATTTTGGACTTTGACCTTATAAATGTGATAAATGAGATAATTGGACTCCAAGAAATAACATTCTTCTTAAATTGACATGATTGCTGGAACTCAGTAATTACACTGGGCGCTGTGGTTAGTGCTTTATTTAAAAATTTAGATAAATAAGTCATTTTTTACTGTGGGACCAATCCTAGCCGTTAGCGCGCGCTGAAGAAATAGAGACAGTTTCAAAAACTACATTTCATTGACTTTCTAACGGTATCAGTCCGTTTGAGTTACAACGGTTGCGTCACATATTCGTACCAACATGTATTTAGCGATATTTTTCCGAAATTACTAGGTTGCATCGCTTTTAACAGTGAAACGATTGACTGTGGGACTTAATTGAACTGATTTTGGACTTTGACCTTATAAATGTGATAAATGAGACAATTGAACTCCAAGAAATAACATTCTTCTTAAAGTGACATGATTGCTGGAACTCAGTAATTACACTGGGCGCTGTAGTTAGCGCTTTATTTAAAAATATAGATAAATAAGTCATTTTTTACGGTGGGACCAATCGTAGTCGTTATCTCGCGCTGAAGAAATAGAGACAGTTTCAAAAACTACATTTCATTTACTTTCTAACGGTATCAGTTTGTATGAGTTACAACAGTTCCGTCACATATACGTACCAACATGTATTTAGCGATATTCTGATATTACTATATTGCATCGCTTTTAACAGTGAAACGATTGACTGTGGGACGTAATCGTTTCATTGACTTTGTAACGGTATCAGTCCGTTTGAGTTACAACGGTTGCGTAACATATTTGTACCAAGATGTATTTAGGGATATTTTTCTGATATTACTAGGTTGCATCGCTTTTAACAGTGAAACGATTGACTGTGGGACTTAATGGAACTGATTTTGGACTTTGACCTTACAAATGTGATAAATGAGATAATTGGACTACAAGAAATAACAGTCTTCTTAATTTGACATGATTGCTGGAACTCAGCAATTACACTGGGCGCTGTGGTAGCGATTTATTTAAAAATGTAGATAAATAAGACATTTTTTACGGTGGGACCAATCCTAGTCGTTAGCTCGCGCTGAAGAAATAGAGACAGTTTAAAAAACTACATTTCATTGACTTTCTAACGGTATCAATCCGTTTGAGTTACAACGGTTGCGTCACATATTCGTACCAACATGTATTTAGCGATATTTTTCCGACATTACTAGGTTGCATCGCTTTTAACACTGAAACGATTGACTGTGGGACTTAATTGAACTGATTTTGGACTTTGACCTTATAAATGTGATAAATGAGACAATTGGACTCCAAGAAATAACATTCTTCTTAAAGTGACATGATTGCTGGAACTCAGTAAATACACTGGGCGCTGTGTTAGCGCTTTATTTAAAAATTTAGATAAATAAGTCATTTTTTACTGTGGGACCAATCCTAGCCGTTAGCGCGCGCTAAAGAAATAGAGACAGTTTTAAAAACTACATTCCATTGACTTTCTAACGGTATCAGTCCGTTTGAGTTACAACGGTTGCGTCACATATTCGTACCAACATGTATTTAGCGATATTTTTCTGATATTACTAGGTTGCACCGCTTTTAACAGTGAAACGATTGACTGTGGGACTTAATTGAACTGATTTTGGACTTTGACCTTATAAATGTGATAAATGACACAATTGGACTCCAAGAAATAACATTCTTCTTAATTTGACATGATTGCTGGAACTGAGCAATTACACTGGGCGCTGTGGTAGCACTTTATATAAAAATTTATATCCATAAGTCATTTTTTATTGTGGGACTAATCCTAGCCGTTAGCGCGCGCTGAAGAAATAGAGACAGTTTCAAAAACTACATTTCATTGACTTTCTAACGGTATCAATCCGTTTGAGTTGCAACGGTTGCGTCACATATTTGTACCAACATGTATTTAGCGATATTTTTCTAATATTGCTAGGTTGCATCACTTTTAACAGTGAAACGATTGACTGTGGGACTTAATTGAACTGATTTTAGACTTTGACCTTATAAATGTGATAAATGAGACAATTGGACTCTAAGAAATAACATTCTTCTTAATTTGACATGATTGCTGGAACTGAGCAATTACACTGGGCGCTGTGGCAGCGCTTTATATAAAAATATATATCTATAAGTCATTTTTTATTGTGGGACCAATCCTAGCTGTTAGCGCGCGCTGAAGAAATAGAGACAGTTTCAAAAACTACATTCCATTGACTTTCTAACGGTATCAGTCCGTTTGAGTTACAACGGTTGCGTCACATATTCGTACCAACATGTATTTAGCGATATTTTTCTGATATTACTAGGTTGCACCGCTTTTAACAGTGAAACGATTGACTGTGGGACTTAATTGAACTGATTTTGGACTTTGACATTATAAATGTGATCAATGAGACAATTGGACTCCAAGAAATAACATTCTTCTTAAGTTGACATGATAGCTTGCACTCAGCAGTTACACTGGGCGCTGTGGCAGCGCTTTATTTAAAAATTTAGATAAATAAGTCATTTTGTACTGTGAGACCAATCCTAGCCGTTAGTGCGAGTTGAAGAAATAGAAACAGTTTCAAAAACTACATTTCATTGACTTACTAACGTTATCAATCCGTTTGAGTTACAACGGTTGCGTCACATATTCGTACCAACATGTATTTAGCGATATTTTTCTAATATTACTAGGTTGCATCGCTTTTAACAGTGAAACGATTGACTGTGGGACTTAATTGAACTGATTTTGGACTTTGACTTTATAAATGTGATTAATCACACAATTGGACTCCAAGAAATAACATTCTTCTTAATTTGACATGATTGCTTGAACTGAGCAGATACACTGGGCGCTGTGGCAGCGCTTTATTTAAAAATTTAGATAAATCAGTAATTTTTTATTGTGGGACCAATCCTAGCCGTTAGCACGCGCTGATGAAATAGAGACAGTTTCAGTATATAAAAATATATATCTATAAGTCATTTTTTATTGTGGGACCAATCCTAGCTGTTAGCGCGCGCTGAAGAAATAGAGACAGTTTCAAAAACTACATTCCATTGACTTTCTAACGGTATCAGTCCGTTTGAGTGACAACGGTTGCGTCACATATTCGTACCAACATGTATTTAGCGATATTTTTCTGATATTACTAGGTTGCATCGCTCTTAACAGTGAAACGATTGACTGTGGGACTTAATTGAACTGATTTTCGACTTTGAACTTATAAATATGATAAATGAGACAATTGGACTCCAAGAAATAACATTCTTCTTAATTTGACATGATTGCTGGAACTCAGCGATTACACTGGGCGCTGTGGTAGCGCTTTATTTAAAAACTAGTAGTTTAGGCCCGTGGAAAAATCCACTTAGGCAGAAAAACAAATGAAAAGTTCTGTCATTTGAATTTTGATGACATCAGCAAATGTTTCAGTATATTGAATACTGCCTTTTACCAAAAAAAATAATCTGAAAATGCATAAAAAGAAAGTAAGTCATAATTTAACAAAAACGTTCTGAAAATCTAACACAAAATATCAAATGTCAAATCGCATGAAATCCTCCAACAAAACTTCAGACAAAATATAAAAAAAAAAACGTCGTGCAAGGTGTAAAATCTAGTTGGTAGAAAGTGACAACATTGACAGTCACAACCCAGACAGTTACGACAACAATAATAATAATGTCAGAAATAACACATCTCAAATATGTATACATCTTATTATGTGATTATGTTGAAAACTTTCAATATTTTAATCCGAAGTGTCGAAAAGAAAGGCTGCAACAGTAAGCACAGATCTATGAAAATAAGTTGTTTACGCATTTTAAACATTGCCTTTTCCTTAAATGCTTATACTACAACAATACAACCTGAACAATATCAAAAAGCCAAACTTAAACAAACACAAAACACTAAAGAACAAAATGTTAAACTTTGAAAAATCATTTATTCGGTTGCATAGCATCCTCTCCCTCAAACATATGCACAAAATGTAAAATTAATTGGTTAAAAAACATTTTTTGTCTAATGATCCATACTGACTTTACCAAACATTTTTAAACTGAAATGTCGAAAAAGCAATGAGCAAGGAGTAAATTTCAAATCAACAAAAATTATTATTTTGAAAACATTGAAAAGTTTACAATAAATGTAGAACACAAAGGTTTCTGAGGAGCAAATCAAAATATGAACAAAATCAGTTCAATTGGCATGTTCTATATTGTCTTCACCATAAAATCTTCCACAAAAAGGATATGAAACCCATCAAATTCAACTCAAAAAAAGCAGTCATTTCAGTGCATACAAAAATACAACTTGGAAAGTGTAGAATATCAAATTATTTTTTTAGTATATATTACTTGCATACGGTCCTCCCTCACAACAGTTAAACAGTTTCAGTCTGAACATTCAGTAATTTTTTATCATCACCAAATATTTATTCCTGCAATATTTTGTGAAGTTCTTAATAAAAACAAAAACGTGAAACCGTGGACTTTTCTTCCAGCAAAACTGACATTACTTACAGTTAGTTTAAAGTTTAAAAAAAGTTTATAACACAAATATAAAAAAAATCAACTTACACAACAGCTCACAGTCTAATTGTACAAAAATTTGTTCTTTCAGTATTTTGCATGTGCTCTCTTTCCTCAAAAGTTTACACAGAATTTAAAAAACAGCAGTTTGCAACACAAACAATATAAACGGCAACCATACTATTCTCTGCTGAGAAATTTTAACCACAAATGTCAAAAACCCAGGTAAATTTCACCAATTTTTTTTTAAAAAACTGCGATTTGGAACACATCAAATTTAAATAGAGAAGGATCAATCATTTCGTTATGTTGTACAGAGTCCTCACCAGTAAGAATTTATACAAAATATAGAAAACGCAGCTTGCAATGTGTAAAATCTAATTCTTCTGTGTATGGTCCTTCCTCACAAAATAACATAAATATATAAAAAAAAGTTTCAGTTATAACATCTAAAACAACAAAATTCAGTTCTATCAGTATATGTCATGCCATTGTCTTACACAAAATGTCCACCTTAAAGTTTCACAAGGCACAACCTGTAAATTAAAAACAACTAAGATCAGGTATTTTGGTCTATTTCATACCATCCTGTCCCAAAGAATTTATATAAAATGTAAAATTGAGTGGTAAACAGAAATTTGCAAAATTCCAATTTTTTTATATGCATATTGTATATGCCTTCTGCAACAATAAGTTAATCCAAAATGTCAAAAAGAAGAAAACAATAGCTTACAAAGAGTATAAAACCAAAATCAACAAAGTAGCTAACTCTTTTGGTGTATATATATATTGAATATGGCCATATGCACAAAAGTTTACACTAAATGTAAAAACAGTTGTGTTTAGTAATTCTACGTCAACAAACGTCAGTTCTTTTAGCATGCTGATTTATGTCTTTGCCCACAAACTCTTACATTATGTCAAAACCATAATTGGAAGAAATTAAATTTACATTTTAAAAATAAGTATTTCTGTACTTTATTTTTAGAAATCTTTGCAGGAAAAGAACTTCGCAAGTCAAAAAAAGAATCAGGAAAATGTTTAAAATTTTCAGGGTTAATAACGTTTGATGGATTTTGTGGGAATTTTAATTTGTATACATAATGTCAGTTGAATTTCTCATTTTAATATAAAAACTGGAATGGCTTGCAAGGTGTAAAGTAAAATTCTACAAAATTAATTCTTTCGGGATATTGCATGATCCTAACACATAACATTTCAAAAAACACACAACAGTTTGTATATATTATATACATTATGTATATATATAAATGAAAAGTTACCCTAGCCTTTCATGTACATTTTTTACATTTAGGGTAAAAAATGTGAATCCTTCCGCTGCCTTTCCCAAAAAAATAAAAAAATAAAATGAATAATCACAACCCAAGTAAATACTGCAACAAATCAAAAATGTGAAAAAGCTACGTAAAAGTTTCCCCATAATGTCAAAAAACCTCTGTCAAATAAGAATTATATAAAAGAAAAACACAATTTTTTTGGTGTTGTACTCCCTCAAAAAAAGTTGAAACTTTTCAAATTGTCATAAACAAAAACATTTTAGTCAGAACATCTAGAACAACAAAAATCACAACACTTAAGGTACCAGAATTACTACATTTTTAATAAAATAGTTTCGTCATATTGCATGTAACCGATGTATATATAAGTTTAGTTACACAAAATGTGAAAAATACATTATTTGCATACACAAAATGTGAAAAGCTTAAATTGTCAAGTGAAATAAGTTACAGCCACATTCTTAGCAAAGACCACTAAGATAACTACGGTAGCTCTTACATGTAAAAAGCAACATAAAACTCAGAAGTTAGCTAGGTACTTGGAATGTTAAGTTTGAAGCTAACATAAGCTAGCTACAGCAGCTAATAGCTGGTCAGTTGAATATAAACTGGAGACTTAGCTAGGTATAAAGAACATGGCTACATATTTATAAATTCCGAGCTAGCTAGCTATTAGGTTGTTGTTGGTGTGGTTGGCTTTATGATGCTAGCTAACAAACATGTCTCGCATCAATAATATCATCAAAATTAAAAAAAACATAAACAAACCTTTGAAACCTTGCTGTGGTAGCGCTTTATTTAAAAAATTAGATAAATAAGTCATTTTTTACTGTGGGAGCAATCCTAGCCGTTAGCGCGCGCTGAAGAAATGGAGACAGTTTACAAAACTACATTTCATTGACTTTGTAACGGTATCAGTCCGTTTGAGTTACAACGGTTGCGTCACATATTCGTACAAACATTTATTTAGCGACATTTGCCTAATATTACTAGGTTGCACCGCTTTTAACAGTGAAACGATTGACTGTGGGACTTAATTGAACTGATTTTGGATTTTGAACTTATAATTGTGATAAATGAGACAATTGGATTCCAAGAAATAACATTCTTCTTAATTGGACATGATTGCTGGAACTCAGCAGTTACAATGGGCGCTGTGGCAGCGCTTTATTTAAAAATTTAGATAAATAAGTCATTTTTTACTGTGGGATCAATCCTAGCCGTTAGCGCGCGCTAAAGAAATGGATACAGTTTTAAAAACAACATTTCATTGACTTTCTAACGGTATCAGTCCGTTTGAGTTACAACGGTTGCGTCACATATTCGTACCAACATGTATTTAGCGATATTTTTCTGATATTACCAGGTTGCATCGCTTTTAACAGTGAAACGATTGACCGTGGGAGTTAATGGAACTGATTTTGGACTTTGACCTTATAAATGTGATAAATGAGACACTTGTACTCCAAGGAATGACATTCTTCCTCATTTGACATGATTGCTGGAACTCAGCAATTACACTGGGCGCTGTGGTAGCGATTTATTTAAAAATATAGATAAATAAGTCATTTTTTACCGTGGGACCAATCCTAGCCGTTAGCGCGCGCTAAAGAAATAGAGACAGATTCAAAAACTACGTTTCATTGACTTTCTAACGGTATCAGTTCGTGTGAGTTACAACGGTTGCGTCACATATTCGTACCAACATGTATTTTGCGATATTTTACTGATATTACCAGGTTGCATCGCTTTTAACAGTGAAACGATTGACTGTGGGACTTAATTAAACTGATTTTGGACGTTGACCTTATAAATGTGATAAATGACTCAAGTGGACTCCAAGAAATAACATTCTTTTTACAGTGACATGATTGATGGAACTCAGTAATTACACTGGGCGCTGTGGTAGCACTTTATTTAAAAGTTTAGATAAATAAGTCATTTTTTACTGTGGGATCAATCCTAGCCGTGAGCGCGCGCTGAAGAAATAGAGAAAGTTTCAAAAACTACATTTCATTGACTTTCTAACGGTATCAGTCCGTATGAGTTACAACAGTTCCGTCATATATACGTACCAACACGTATTTAACGATATTCTGATATTACTATGTTGCATCGCTTTAAACAGTGAAACGATCGAATGTGGGACTTAATTGAACTGATTTTGAATTTTGACCTTATAAATGTGATAAATGAGACAATTGGACTCCAAGAAATAACATTCTTCTTAATTTGACATGATTGCTGAACTCAGCGAGTTACACTGGCGCTGTGGCTAGCGCTTTATTTAAAAAATTTAGATAAAAAGTCATTTTGTACTGTGGGACCAATCCTAGCCGTTAGCGCGCGCTGAAGAAATAGAGACAGTTTCAAAAACTACATTTCATTGACTTTCTAACGGTGTCAACCCGTTTGAGTTACAACGGTAGCGTCACATATTCGTACCAACATGTATTTAGCGATATTCTTCTAGTATTACTAGGTTGCACCGCTTTTAACAGTAAAACGATTGACTGTGGGACTTAATTGAACTGATTTTGGACTTTGGACTTATAAATGTGATAAATGAGACAATTGGACTCCAAGAAATAACATTCTTCTTAATTTGACATGATTGCTGGAACTCAGCGATTACACTGGGCGCTGTGGTAGCGCTTTATTTAAGAAATTAGATAAAAAAGTCAATTTTTACTGTGGGACCAATCCTAGCCGTTAGCGCGCGCTGAAGAAATGGAGACAGTTTACAAAACTACGTTTCATTGACTTTGTAACGGTATCAGTCCGTTTGAGTTACAACGGTTGCGTCACATATTTGTACCAACATGTATTTAGCGATATTTTTCCGAAATTACTAGGTTGCATCGCTTTTAACAGTGAAACGATTGACTGTGGGACTTAATGGAACTGATTTTGGACTTTGACCTTACAAATGTGATAAATGAGATAATTGGACTACAAGAAATAACAGTCTTCTTAATTTGACATAATTGATGGAACTCAGCAATTACAATGGGCGCTGTGGTAGCGATTTATTTAAAAATATAGATAAATAAGTCATTTTTTACTGTGGGACCAATCCTAGCCGTTAGCGCGCGCTAAAGAAATAGAGACAGATTCAAAAACTACATTTCATTGAATTTCAAACGGTATCAATCCGTTTGGGTTACAACGGTTGCGTCACATATTCGTACCAACATGTATTTAGGGATATTTTTCTGATATTACTAGATTGCATCGCTTTTAACAGTGAAACGATTGACTGTGGGACTTAATTGAACTGATTTTGGACTTTGACCTTATAAATGTGATAAATGAGATAATTGGACTCCAAGAAATAACATTCTTCTTAAAGTGACATGATTGCTGGAACTCAGTAATTACACTGGCGCTGTATTAGCGCTTTATTTAAAAATATAGATAAATAAGTCATTTTTTACGGTGGGACCAATCCTAGCCGTTATCGCGCGCTGAAGAAATAGAGACAGTTTCAAAAAACTACATTCCATTGACTTTCTAACGGTATCAAGTCCGTTTGAGTTACAACGGTTGCGTCACATATTCGTACCAACATGTATTTAGCGATATTTTTCCGAAATTACTAGGTTGCATCGCTTTTAACACTGAAACGATTGACTGTGGGACTTAATTGAACTGATTTTGGACTTTGACCTTATAAATGTGATAAATGAGATAATTGAACTCCAAGAAATAACATTCTTCTTAAAGTGACATGATTGCTGGAACTCAGTAATTACACTGGGCGCTGTATTAGCGCTTTATTTAAAAATATAGATAAATAAGTCATTTTTTACGGTGGGACCAATCGTAGTCGTTATCTCGCGCTGAAGAAATAGAGACAGTTTAAAAAACTACAAATCATTGACTTTCTAACGGTATCAATCCGTTTGAGTTACAACGGTTGCGTCACATATTCGTACCAACATGTATTTAGCGATATTTTTCCGATATTACTAGGTTGCATCGCTTTCAACACTGAAACGATTGACTGTGGGACTTAATTGAACCGATTTTGGACTTTGACCTTATAAATGTGATAAATGAGATAATTGGACTCCAAGAAATAACATTCTTCTTAAAGTGACATGATTGCTGGAACTCAGTAATTACACTGGGCGCTGTATTAGCGCTATATTTAAAAATTTAGATAAATAAGTCATTTTTTACTGTGGGACCAATCCTAGCCGTTAGCGCGCGCTAAAGAAGAAGAGACAGATTCAAAAACTACATTTCATTGACTTTCTAACGGTATCAGTTTGTATGAGTTACAACAGTTCCGTCACATATACGTACCAACATGTATTTAGCGATATTCCGATATTACTATATTGCATCGCTTTTAACAGTGAAACGATTGACTGTGGGACTTAATCGTTTCATTGACTTTGTAACGGTATCAGTCCGTTTGAGTTACAACGGTTGCGTAACATATTTGTACCAACATGTATTTAGCGATATTTTTCTGATATTACTAGGTTGCATCTCTTTTAACAGTGAAACGATTGACTGTGGGACTTAATGGAACTGATTTTGGACTTTGACCTTACAAATGTGATAAATGAGATAATTGGACTACAAGAAATAACAGTCTTCTTAATTTGACATGATTGCTGGAACTCAGCAATTACACTGGGCGCTGTGGTAGCGATTTATTTAAAAATATAGATAAATAAGACATTTTTTACGGTGGGACCAATCCTAGTCGTTAGCTCGCGCTGAAGAAATAGAGACAGCTAAAAAACTACATTTCATTGACTTTCTAACGGTATCAATCCGTTTGAGTTACAACGGTTGCGTCACATAGTCGTACCAACATGTATTTAGCGATATTTTTCCGATATTACTAGGTTGCATCCCTTTTAACACTGAAACGATTGACTGTGGGACTTAATTGAACTGATTTTGGACTTTAACCTTATAAATGTGATAAATGATACAATTGTGACTCAGAAATAACATTCTTCTTAATTGACATGATTGCTGGAACTCAGCGATTAACTGGGCGCTGTAGTAGCGCTTTATTTAAAAATTTAGATAATAAGTCATTTTTTACTGTGGGACAATCCTAGCCGTTAGCGCGCGCTGAAGAAATAGAGAAAGTTTCAAAAACTACATTTCATTGACTTTCTAACGGTATCAGTCCGTATGAGTTACAACAGTTCCGTCACATATATGTACCAACATGTATTTAGCGATATTCTGATATTACTATATTGCATCGCTTTTAACAGTGAAACGATTACTGTGGGACGTAATCGTTTCATTGACTTTGTAACGGTATCAGTCCGTTTGAGTTACAACGGTTGCGTAACATATTGTACAAGATGTATTTAGGGATATTTTTCTGATATTACTAGGTTGCATCGCTTTTAACAGTGAAACGATTGACTGTGGGACTTAATGGAACTATTTTGGACTTTGACCTTACAAATGTGATAAATGAGATAATTGGACTACAAGAAATAACAGTCTTCTTAATTTGACATGATTGCTGGAACTCAGCAATTACACTGGGCGCTGTGGTAGCGATTTATTTAAAAATGTAGATAAATAAGAATTTTTTTACGGTGGGACCAATCCTAGTCGTTAGCTCGCGCTGAAGAAATAGAGACAGTTTAAAAAACTACATTTCATTGACTTTCTAACGGTATCAATCCGTTTGAGTTACAACGGTTGCGTCACATATTCGTACCAACATGTATTTAGCGATATTTTCCGAATTACTAGGTTGCATCGCTTTTAACACTGAAACGATTGACTGTGGACTTAATTGAACTGATTTTGGACTTTGACCTTATAAATGTGATAAATGAGACAATTGGACTCCAGAAATAACTTCTTCTTAATTGACATGATTGCTGGAACTCAGTAAATACACTGGGCGCTGTGTAGCGCTTTATTTAAAATTTAGATAAATAAGTCATTTTTTACTGTGGGACCAATCCTAGCCGTTAGCGCGCGCTAAAGAAATAGAGACAGTTTAAAACTACATTCATTGACTTTCTAACGGTATCAGTCCGTTTGAGTTACAACGTTGCTCACATATTCGTCACAACATGTATTTAGCGATTTTTTTCTGATATTACTAGGTTGACCGCTTTTAACAGTGAAACGATTGACTGTGGGACTTAATTGAACTGATTTTGGACTTTGACCTTATAAATTGAAAATGACAACAATTGGACTCCAAGAAATAACATTCTTCTTAATTTGACATGATTGCTTGAACTGAGCAATTACACTGGGCGCTGTGGTAGCACTTTATTAAAATCTCTTCTCTTT
>JASGCC010004734.1:0-18790 GCA_030067915.1 Hydractinia echinata | reverse complement strand
TACCAAAAAGCCCGCGTTTCCCGTAAAACCCAGTCTCGGCGCGTATAGTCGAATGTATCAAAAGAAAGTACCCCAGGGAGTAAAACTCATTTCCCGAACGGATTTTTAAAATGCTGTTTTCAACCAATAAAATGTAGGAGATTTGTAATTGGTTACCGGCGATTAAACTGATTTCACTCGGCGTCTGATCACAAATGATACGATTTTTTGAAATTACAAGTCTCATGCGTTTAGTGGTGAAAACCAATTTTAAAAATCGTTAGGGAAAAGAATTTATTCCGTGGGTACTTTCTTTGTATACATTCGACTATACGGGCCGAGACCGGATTTACGGGAAACCGCGGGTTTTTGGTTTCCGGCCATTAAATGCTTTCGTTCGGCAACTGATCAAAAATGATACCATTTTTGATAACTACAAGTCTCATGCGTTTTAGTGGTGAAAACCGCATTTCAAAAATCGTTCGAGAATGAGTTTACTCCCTGGGTACTTTCTTTGTATACATTCGACTATACGGGCCGAGCCCGGCATTTACGAGAAACCGCGGATTTTCGGTTTCCGGCGATTAAACTGCTTTCATTCGGCGTCTGATAAGAAATGATACCATTTTTGAAAATCACAAGTCTCATGCGGTTTAGAGGTGAGAACAGCATTTTAAAAATCGTTCGGAAAATGAGATTACTCCCTGGGTACTTTCTCTGTCTACATTTGACTATACGGGCCGAGCCCGGGATTTACGGGAAACCGTGAGTTTTCGGTTACCGGCGTTTAAACTGCTTTCACTCGGCGTTTGATCACAAATGATACCGTTTTTGAAAATTACAAGTCTCATGCTGTGTAGTGGTGAAAACTACATTTTAAAAATCATTCGGGAAATGAGTTTATTTCGTGGGTAATTTCTTTGAGTACATTCGACTTTACGGGCCGGGCCCGGGATTTACGGCAAACCGTGCGTTTTCGGTTTCCGGCGATTAAACTGCTTTCATTGGCGTCTGATCACAAATGATACGATTTTTGAAATTACAAGTCTCATGCGGTTTTAGTGGTGAAAACCACATTTTAAAAATCGTTACGGAAAAGAATTTATTCCTGCGTACATTCTTTGTATACATTCGACTATACGGGCCGAGACCGGGATTTACGGGAAACCGCGAGTTTTCGGTTACCGGCGATTAAACTGCTTTCACTCAGCGTTTTATCACAAATGATACCGTTTTTGAAAATTACAAGTCTCATGCGGTTTAGTGGTGAAAACCACATTTTAAATATCGTTCGGGAAATGAGTTTATTCCGTGGGTAATTTCTTTGTGTACATTCGACTTTACGGGCCGGGCCCGGGATTTACGGGAAACCGTGCGTTTTCGGTTTCCGGCGATTAAACTGCTTTCACTCGGCGTATGATCACAAATGATACGATTTTTGAAAATTACAAGTCTCATGCGGTTTAGTGGCGAAAACCACATTTTAAAAATCGTTAGGGGAAAGAATTTATTCCGTGGGTACTTTCTTTGTATACATTCGACTATACGGGCCGAGACCGGGATTTACGGGAAACCGCGGGTTTTTGGTTTCCGGCCATTAAACTGCTTTCGTTCGGCAACTGATCAAAAATGATACCATTTTTGATAACTACAAGTCTCATGCGTTTTAGTGGTGAAAACCGCATTTCAAAAATCCTTCGAGAATGACTTTACTCCCTGGGTACTTTCTTTGTATACATTCGACTATACGGGCCGAGCCCGGCATTTACGAGAAACCGCGGATTTTCGGTTTCCGGCGATTAAACTGCTTTCATTCGGCGTCTGATAAGAAATGATACCATTTTTGAAAATCACAAGTCTCATGCGGTTTAGAGGTGAGAACAGCATTTTAAAAATCGTTCGGAAAATGAGATTACTCCCTGGGTACTTTCTCTGTCTACATTTGACTATACGGGCCGAGCCCGGGATTTACGAGAAACTGCGGATTTTCGGTTTCCGGCGATTAAACTGCTTTCATTCGGCGTCTGATAAAAATGATACCATTTTTGAAAACTTGTCTCATGCGGTTTAGTGGTGAGAACAGAATTTTAAATATCGTTTCGAAAATGAGTTTACTCCCTGGGTAATTTCTCTGTGTACATTTGTCTATACGGGCCGAGTCCGGAATTTACGGGAAACCGTGAGTTTTCGGTTACCGGCGATAAAACTGCTTTCACTCAGCGTTTTATCAAAAATGATACCGTTTTTGAAAATTACAAGTCTCATGCTGTGTAGTGGTGAAAACTACATTTTAAAAATCATTCGGGAAATGAGTTTATTCCGTGGGTAATTTCTTTGCGTACATTCGACTTTACGGGCCGTGCCCGGGATTTACGGAAAACCGCGGGGTTTTGGTTTCCGGCGATTAAACTGCTTTCGTTCGGCAACTGATCAAAAATGATACCATTTTTGATAACTACAAGTCTCATGCTGTGTAGTGGTGAAAACAACATTTTAAAAATCGTTCGAGAATGAGTTTACTCCCTGGGTACTTTCTTTGTATACATTCGACTATACGGGCCGAGACCGGGATTTACGTGAAACCGCGGGTTTTTGATTTCCGGCGATTAAACTGCTTTCGTTCGGCAACTGATCAAAAATGATACCATTTTTGAAAATTACAAGTCTCATGCTGTGTAGTGGTGAAAACTACATTTTAAAAATCATTCGGGAAATGAGTTTATTCCGTGGGTAACTTCTTTGCGTACATTCGACTTTACGGGCCGTGCCCGGGATTTACGGAAACCGCGGGTTTTGGTTTCCGGCGATTAAACTGCTTTCGTTCGGCAACTGATCAAAAATGATACCATTTTTGATAACTACAAGTCTCATGCTGTGTAGTGGTGAAAACAACATTTTAAAAATCGTTCGAGAATGAGTTTACTCCCTGGGTACTTTCTTTGTATACATTCGACTATACGGGCCGAGACCGGGATTTACGTGAAACCGCGGTTTTTGATTTCCGGCGATTAAACTGCTTTCGTTCGGCAACTGATCAAAAATGATACCATTTTTGATAACTACAAGTATCATGCGTTTTAGTGGTAAAAACCGCCTTTCAAAAATCGTTCGAAAATGAGTTTACTCCCTGGGTACTTTCTTTGTATACATTCGACTATACGGGCCGAGACCGGGATTTACGGGAAACCGCGGGTTTTTTATTTCCGGCGATTAAACTGCTTTCATTCGGCGTCTCATCAAAAATGATACTATGTTTGAAAACTACAAATCTCATACGTTTTAGTGCTGGAAATCGCATTTTAAAAATCGTTCGGGAAATGAGTTTACTCCCTGGGTACTCTCTCTGTATACATTCGATTATACGGGCCAAAACCGGGATTTACGGTAAAACGCGGATTTGGATTTCCGGCCATTAAACTGCTTTCATTCGGCGTCTTATAAAAATAATACCATTTTTGAAAATTACAAATCTCCTACATTTTATTGGTGAAAACAGCATTTTAAAAATCGTTCGGGAAATGAGTTTACTCCCTGGGTACTTTCTTTGTATACATTCGACTAACGGGCCGAGACCGGGATTTACGGGAAACCGCGAGTTTTCGGTTACCGGCGATTAAACTGCTTTCACTCAGCGTTTTATCACAAATGATACCGTTTTTGAAAATTACAAGTCTCATGCGGTTTAGTGGTGGAAACCACATTTTAAATATCGTTCGGGAAATGAGTTTATTCCGTGGGTTTCTTTGTGTACATTCGACTTTACGGGCCGGGCCCGGGATTTACGGGAAACCGTGCGTTTTCGGTTTCCGGCGATTAAACTGCTTTCACTCGGCGTCTGATCACAAATGATACGATTTTTGAAAATTACAAGTCTCATGCGGTTTAGTGGCGAAAACCACTTTTAAAAATCGTTAGGGGAAAGAATTTATTCCGTGGGTACTTTCTTTGTATACATTCGACTATACGGGCCGAGACCGGGATTTACGGGAAACCGCGGGTTTTTGGTTTCCGGCCATTAAACTGCTTTCGTTCGGCAACTGATCAAAAATGATACCATTTTTGATAACTACAAGTCTCATGCGTTTTAGTGGTGAAAACCGCATTTCAAAAATCCTTCGAGAATGACTTTACTCCCTGGGTACTTTCTTTGTATACATTCGACTATACGGGCCGAGCCCGGCATTTACGAGAAACCGCGGATTTTCGGTTTCCGGCGATTAAACTGCTTTCATTCGGCGTCTGATAAGAAATGATACCATTTTTGAAAATCACAAGTCTCATGCGGTTTAGAGGTGAGAACAGCATTTTAAAAATCGTTCGGAAAATGAGATTACTCCCTGGGTACTTTCTCTGTCTACATTTGACTATACGGGCCGAGCCCGGGATTTACGAGAAACTGCGGATTTTCGGTTTCCGGCGATTAAACTGCTTTCATTCGGCGTCTGATAAAAAATGATACCATTTTTGAAAACTTGTCTCATGCGGTTTAGTGGTGAGAACAGAATTTTAAATATCGTTTCGAAAATGAGTTTACTCCCTGGGTAATTTCTCTGTCTACATTTGTCTATACGGGCCGAGTCCGGAATTTACGGGAAACCGTGAGTTTTCGGTTACCGGCGATAAAACTGCTTTCACTCAGCGTTTTATCAAAAATGATACCGTTTTTGAAAATTACAAGTCTCATGCTGTGTAGTGGTGAAAACTACATTTTAAAAATCATTCGGGAAATGAGTTTACTCCGTGGGTAATTTCTTTGCGTACATTCGACTTTACGGGCCGTGCCCGGGATTTACGGAAAACCGCGGGGTTTTGGTTTCCGGCGATTAAACTGCTTTCGTTCGGCAACTGATCAAAAATGATACCATTTTTGATAACTACAAGTCTCATGCTGTGTAGTGGTGAAAACAACATTTTAAAAATCGTTCGAGAATGAGTTTACTCCCTGGGTACTTTCTTTGTATACATTCGACTATACGGGCCGAGACCGGGATTTACGTGAAACCGCGGGTTTTTGATTTCCGGCGATTAAACTGCTTTCGTTCGGCAACTGATCAAAAATGATACCATTTTTGATAACTACAAGTATCATGCGTTTAGTGGTAAAAACCGCCTTTCAAAAATCGTTCGAAATGAGTTTACTCCCTGGGTACTTTCTTTGTATACATTCCACTATACGGGCCGAGACCGGGATTTACGGGAAACCGCGGGTTTTTATTTCCGGCGATTAAACTGCTTTCATTCGGCGTCTCATCAAAAATGATACTATGTTTGAAAACTACAAATCTCATACGTTTAGTGCTGGAAATCGCATTTTAAAAATCGTTCGGGAAATGAGTTTACTCCCTGGGTACTCTCTCTGTATACATTCGATTATACGGGCCAAAACCGGGATTTACGGTAAAACGCGGGATTTGGATTTCCGGCCATTAAACTGCTTTCATTCGGCGTCTTATTAAAAATAATACCATTTTTGAAAATTACAAATCTCCTACATTTTATTGGTGAAAACAGCATTTTAAAAATCGTTCGGGAAATGAGTTTACTCCCTGGGTACTTTCTTTGTATACATTCGACTATACGGGCCGAGACCGGGATTTACGGGAAACCGCGAGTTTTCGGTTACCGGCGATTAAACTGCTTTCGTTCGGCAACTGATCAAAAATGATACCATTTTTGATAACTACAAGTCTCATGCGTTTTAGTGGTGAAAACCGCATTTCAAAAATCATTCGAGAATGAGTTTACTCCCTGGGTACTTTCTTTGTATACATTCGACTATACGGGCCGAGCCCGGCATTTACGAGAAACCGCGGATTTTCGGTTTCCGGCGATTAAACTGCTTTCATTCGGCGTCTGATAAGAAATGATACCATTTTTGAAAATCACAAGTCTCATGCGATTTAGAGGTGAGAACAGCATTTTAAAAATCGTTCGCAAAATGAGATTACTCCCTGGGTACTTTCTCTGTCTACATTTGACTATACGGGCCGAGCCCGGGATTTACGAGAAACTGCGGATTTTCGGTTTCCGGCGATTAAACTGCTTTCATTCGGCGTCTGATAAAAAATGATACCATTTTTGAAAACTTGTCTCATGCGGTTTAGTGGTGAGAACAGAATTTTAAATATCGTTTCGAAAATGAGTTTACTCCCTGGGTACTTTCTCTGTCTACATTTGTCTATACGGGCCGAGTCCGGAATTTACGGGAAACCGTGAGTTTTCGGTTACCGGCGATAAAACTGCTTTCACTCAGCGTTTTATCAAAAATGATACCGTTTTTGAAAATTACAAGTCTCATGCTGTGTAGTGGTGAAAACTACATTTTAAAAATCATTCGGGAAATGAGTTTATTCCGTGGGTAATTTCTTTGAGTACATTCGACTTTACGGGCCGTGCCCGGGATTTACGGAAAACCGCGGGGTTTTGGTTTCCGGCGATTAAACTGCTTTCGTTCGGCAACTGATCAAAAATGATACCATTTTTGATAACTACAAGTCTCATGCTGTGTAGTGGTGAAAACAACATTTTAAAAATCGTTCGAGAATGAGTTTACTCCCTGGGTACTTTCTTTGTATACATTCGACTATACGGGCCGAGACCGGGATTTACGGGAAACCGCGGGTTTTTTATTTCCGGCGATTAAACTGCTTTCATTCGGCGTCTCATCAAAAATGATACTATGTTTGAAAACTACAAATCTCATACGTTTTAGTGCTGGAAATCGCATTTTAAAAATCGTTCGGGAAATGAGTTTACTCCCTGGGTACTCTCTCTGTATACATTCGATTATACGGGCCAAAGCCGGGATTTACGGTAAAACGCGGGATTTGGATTTCCGGCCAGTAAACTGCTTTCATTCGGCGTCTTATTAAAAATAATACCATTTTTGAAAATTACAAATCTCCTACATTTTATTGGTGAAAACAGCATTTTAAAAATCGTTCGGGAAATGAGTTTACTCCCTGGGTACTTTCTTTGTATACATTCGACTATACGGGCCGAGACCGGGATTTACGGGAAACCGCGAGTTTTCGGTTACCGGCGATTAAACTGCTTTCGTTCGGCAACTGATCAAAAATGATACCATTTTTGATAACTACAAGTCTCATGCGTTTTAGTGGTGAAAACCGCATTTCAAAAATCATTCGAGAATGAGTTTACTCCCTGGGTACTTTCTTTGTATACATTCGACTATACGGGCCGAGCCCGGCATTTACGAGAAACCGCGGATTTTCGGTTTCCGGCGATTAAACTGCTTTCATTCGGCGTCTGATAAGAAATGATACCATTTTTGAAAATCACAAGTCTCATGCGATTTAGAGGTGAGAACAGCATTTTAAAAATCGTTCGGGAAATGAGTTTACTCCCTGGGTACTTTCTTTGTATACATTCGACTATACGGGCCGAGACCGGGATTTACGGGAAACCGCGAGTTTTCGGTTACCGGCGATTAAACTGCTTTCACTCAGCGTTTTATCACAAATGATACCGTTTTTGAAAATTACAAGTCTCATGCGGTTTAGTGGTGAAAACCACATTTTAAATATCGTTCGGGAAATGAGTTTATTCCGTGGGTAATTTCTTTGTGTACATTCGACTTTACGGGCCGGGCCCGGGATTTACGGGAAACCGTGCGTTTTCGGTTTCCGGCGATTAAACTGCTTTCACTCGGCGTCTGATCACAAATGATACGATTTTTGAAAATTACAAGTCTCATGCGGTTTAGTGGCGAAAACCACATTTTAAAAATCGTTAGGGGAAAGAATTTATTCCGTGGGTACTTTCTTTGTATACATTCGACTATACGGGCCGAGACCGGGATTTACGGGAAACCGCGGGTTTTTGGTTTCCGGCCATTAAACTGCTTTCGTTCGGCAACTGATCAAAAATGATACCATTTTTGATAACTACAAGTCTCATGCGTTTTAGTGGTGAAAACCGCATTTCAAAAATCCTTCGAGAATGACTTTACTCCCTGGGTACTTTCTTTGTATACATTCGACTATACGGGCCTAGCCCGGCATTTACGAGAAACCGCGGATTTTCGGTTTCCGGCGATTAAACTGCTTTCATTCGGCGTCTGATAAGAAATGATACCATTTTTGAAAATCACAAGTCTCATGCGGTTTAGAGGTGAGAACAGCATTTTAAAAATCGTTCGGAAAATGAGATTACTCCCTGGGTACTTTCTCTGTCTACATTTGACTATACGGGCCGAGCCCGGGATTTACGAGAAACTGCGGATTTTCGGTTTCCGGCGATTAAACTGCTTTCATTCGGCGTCTGATAAAAAATGATACCATTTTTGAAAACTTGTCTCATGCGGTTTAGTGGTGAGAACAGAATTTTAAATATCGTTTCGAAAATGAGTTTACTCCCTGGGTAATTTCTCTGTCTACATTTGTCTATACGGGCCGAGTCCGGAATTTACGGGAAACCGTGAGTTTTCGGTTACCGGCGATAAAACTGCTTTCACTCAGCGTTTTATCAAAAATGATACCGTTTTTGAAAATTACAAGTCTCATGCTGTGTAGTGGTGAAAACTACATTTTAAAAATCATTCGGGAAATGAGTTTATTCCGTGGGTAATTTCTTTGCGTACATTCGACTTTACGGGCCGTACCCGGGATTTACGGAAAACCGCGGGGTTTTGGTTTCCGGCGATTAAACTGCTTTCGTTCGGCAACTGATCAAAAATGATACCATTTTTGATAACTACAAGTCTCATGCTGTGTAGTGGTGAAAACAACATTTTAAAAATCGTTCGAGAATGAGTTTACTCCCTGGGTACTTTCTTTGTATACATTCGACTATACGGGCCGAGACCGGGATTTACGTGAAACCGCGGGTTTTTGATTTCCGGCGATTAAACTGCTTTCGTTCGGCAACTGATCAAAAATGATACCATTTTTGATAACTACAAGTATCATGCGTTTTAGTGGTAAAAACCGCCTTTCAAAAATCGTTCGAAAATGAGTTTACTCCCTGGGTACTTTCTTTGTATACATTCCACTATACGGGCCGAGACCGGGATTTACGGGAAACCGCGGGTTTTTTATTTCCGGCGATTAAACTGCTTTCATTCGGCGTCTCATCAAAAATGATACTATGTTTGAAAACTACAAATCTCATACGTTTTAGTGCTGGAAATCGCATTTTAAAAATCGTTCGGGAAATGAGTTTACTCCCTGGGTACTCTCTCTGTATACATTCGATTATACGGGCCAAAACCGGGATTTACGGTAAAACGCGGGATTTGGATTTCCGGCCATTAAACTGCTTTCATTCGGCGTCTTATTAAAAATAATACCATTTTTGAAAATTACAAATCTCCTACATTTTATTGGTGAAAACAGCATTTTAAAAATCGTTCGGGAAATGAGTTTACTCCCTGGGTACTTTCTTTGTATACATTCGACTATACGGGCCGAGACCGGGATTTACGGGAAACCGCGAGTTTTCGGTTACCGGCGATTAAACTGCTTTCGTTCGGCAACTGATCAAAAATGATACCATTTTTGATAACTACAAGTCTCATGCGTTTTAGTGGTGAAAACCGCATTTCAAAAATCGTTCGAGAATGAGTTTACTCCCTGGGTACTTTCTTTGTATACATTCGACTATACGGGCCGAGCCCGGCATTTACGAGAAACCGCGGATTTTCGGTTTCCGGCGATTAAACTGCTTTCATTCGGCGTCTGATAAGAAATGATACCATTTTTGAAAATCACAAGTCTCATGCGATTTAGAGGTGAGAACAGCATTTTAAAAATCGTTCGCAAAATGAGATTACTCCCTGGGTACTTTCTCTGTCTACATTTGACTATACGGGCCGAGCCCGGGATTTACGAGAAACTGCGGATTTTCGGTTTCCGGCGATTAAACTGCTTTCATTCGGCGTCTGATAAAAAATGATACCATTTTTGAAAACTTGTCTCATGCGGTTTAGTGGTGAGAACAGAATTTTAAATATCGTTTCGAAAATGAGTTTACTCCCTGGGTACTTTCTCTGTCTACATTTGTCTATACGGGCCGAGTCCGGAATTTACGGGAAACCGTGAGTTTTCGGTTACCGGCGATAAAACTGCTTTCACTCAGCGTTTTATCAAAAATGATACCGTTTTTGAAAATTACAAGTCTCATGCTGTGTAGTGGTGAAAACTACATTTTAAAAATCATTCGGGAAATGAGTTTATTCCGTGGGTAATTTCTTTGAGTACATTCGACTTTACGGGCCAGGCCCGGGATTTACAGCAAACCGTGCGTTTTCGGTTTCCGACGATTAAACTGCTTTCACTCGGCGTCTGATCACAAATGATACGATTTTTGAAAATTACAAGTCTCATGCGGTTTAGTGGTGAAAACCACATTTTAAAAATCGTTACGGAAAAGAATTTATTCCGTGGGTACTTTCTTTGTATACATTCGACTATACGGGCCGAGACCGGGATTTACGGGAAACCGCGAGTTTACGGTTACCGGCGATTAAACTGCTTTCACTCAGCGTTTTATCACAAATGATACCGTTTTTGAAAATTACAAGTCTCATGCGGTTTAGTGGTGAAAACCACATTTTAAAAATCGTTCGGGAAATGAGTTTATTCCGTGGGTAATTTCTTTGTGTACATTCGACTTTACGGGCCGGGCCCGGGATTTACGGGAAACCGTGCGTTTTCGCTTTCCGGCGATTAAACTGCTTTCACTCGGCGTCTGATCACAAATGATACGATTTTTGAAAATTACAAGTCTCATGCGGTTTAGTGGTGAAAACCACATTTTAAAAATCGTTAGGGAAAAGAATTTATTCCGTGGGTTATTCTTTGTATACATTCGACTATACGGGCCGAGACCGGGATTTACGGGAAACCGCGGGTTTTTGATTTCCGGCGATTAAACTGCTTTCGTTCGGCAACTGATCAAAAATGATACCATTTTTGATAACTACAAGTATCATGCGTTTTAGTGGTAAAAACCGCCTTTCAAAAATCGTTCGAAAATGAGTTTACTCCCTGGGTACTTTCTTTGTATACATTCGACTATACGGGCCGAGACCGGGATTTACGGGAAACCGCGGGTTTTTGATTTCCGGCGATTAAACTGCTTTCATTCGGCGTCTCATCAAAAATGATACTATGTTTGAAAACTACAAATCTCATACGTTTTAGTGCTGGAAATCGCATTTTAGAAATCGTTCGGGAAATGAGTTTACTCCCTGGGTACTCTCTCTGTATACATTCGATTATACGGGCCAAAACCGGGATTTACGGTAAAACGCGGGATTTGGATTTCCGGCCAATAAACTGCTTTCATTCGGCGTCTTATTAAAAATAATACCATTTTTGAAAATTACAAATCTCCTACATTTTATTGGTGAAAACAGCATTTTAAAAATCGTTCGGGAAATGAGTTTACTCCCTGGGTACTTTCTTTGTATACATTCGACTATACGGGCCGAGACCGGGATTTACGGGAAACCGCGAGTTTTCGGTTACCGGCGATTAAACTGCTTTCGTTCGGCAACTGATCAAAAATGATACCATTTTTGATAACTACAAGTCTCATGCGTTTTAGTGGTGAAAACCGCATTTCAAAAATCGTTCGAGAATGAGATTACTCCCTGGGTACTTTCTCTGTCTACATTTGACTATACGGGCCGAGACCGGGATTTACGAGAAACTGCGGATTTTCGGTTTCCGGCGATTAAACTGCTTTCATTCGGCGTCTGATAAAAAATGATACCATTTTTGAAAACTTGTCTCATGCGGTTTAGTGGTGAGAACAGAATTTTAAATATCGTTTCGAAAATGAGTTTACTCCCTGGGTACTTTCTCTGTCTACATTTGTCTATACGGGCCGAGTCCGGAATTTACGGGAAACCGTGAGTTTTCGGTTACCGGCGATTAAACTGCTTTCACTCAGCGTTTTATCAAAAATGATACCGTTTTTGAAAATTACAAGTCTCATGCTGTGTAGTGGTGAAAACTACATTTTAAAAATCATTCGGGAAATGAGTTTATTCCGTGGGTAATTTCTTTGAGTACATTCGACTTTACGGGCCAGCCCGGGATTTACAGCAAACCGTGCGATTTCGGTTTCCGACGATTAAACTGCTTTCACTCGGCGTCTGATCACAAATGATACGATTTTTGAAAATTACAAGTCTCATGCGGTTTAGTGGTGAAAACCACATTTTAAAAATCGTTACGGAAAAGAATTTATTCCGTGGGTACTTTCTTTGTATACATTCGACTATACGGGCCGAGACCGGGATTTACGGGAAACCGCGAGTTTTCGGTTACCGGCGATTAAACTGCTTTCACTCAGCGTTTTATCACAAATGATACCGTTTTTGAAAATTACAAGTCTCATGCGGTTTAGTGGTGAAAACCACATTTTAAAAATCGTTCGGGAAATGAGTTTATTCCGTGGGTAATTTCTTTGTGTACATTCGACTTTACGGGCCGGGCCCGGGATTTACGGGAAACCGTGCGTTTTCGGTTTCCGGCGATTAAACTGCTTTCACTCGGCGTCTGATCACAAATGATACGATTTTTGAAAATTACAAGTCTCATGCGGTTTAGTGGTGAAAACCACATTTTAAAAATCGTTAGGGAAAAGAATTTATTCCGTGGGTATTTCTTTGTATACATTCGACTATACGGGCCGAGACCGGGATTTACGGGAAACCGCGGGTTTTTGGTTTCCGGCATTAAACTGCTCGTTCGGCAACTGATCAAAATGATACCATTTTTGATAACTACAAGTCTCATGCGTTTAGTGGTGAAAACCGTATTTCAAAAATCGTTCGAGAATGACTTTACTCCCTGGGTACTTTCTTTGTATACATTCGACTATACGGGCCGAGCCGGCATTTACGAGAAACCGCGGATTTTCGGTTTCGGCGATTAAACTGCTTTCATTCGGCGTCTGATAAGAAATGATACCATTTTTGAAAACCACAAGTCTCATGCGTTTAGAGGTGAGAACAGCATTTTAAAAATCGTTCGGAAAATGAGACTACTCCTGGGTACTTTCTCTGTCTACATTTGACTATACGGGCCGAGCCCGGATTTACGAGAAACCGCGGATTTTCGGTTTCCGGCGATTAAACTGCTTTCATTCGGCGTCTGATAAAAATGATACCATTTTTGAAAATTGTCTCATGCGGTTTAGTGGTGAGAACAGAATTTTAAAATCGTTGGAAAATGAGTTTACTCCCTGGGTACTTTCTCTGTCTACATTTGACTATACGGGCCGAGCCCGGGATTTACGGGAAACCGTGAGTTTTCGGTTACCGGCGTTTAAACTGCTTTCACTCGGCGTTTGATCACAAATGATACCGTTTTTGAAAATTACAAGTCTCATGCGGTTTAGTGGTGAAAACCACATTTTAAAAATCGTTCGAGAAATGAGTTTATTCCGTGGGTAATTTCTTTGTGTACATTCGACTTTACGGGCCGGGCCCGGGATTTACGGGAAACCGTGCGTTTTCGGTTTCCGGCGATTAAACTGCTTTCACTCGGCGTCTGATCACAAATGATACGATTTTTGAAAATTACAAGTCTCATGCGGTTTAGTGGTGAAAACCACATTTTAAAAATCGTTACGGAAAAGAATTTATTCCGTGGGTACTTTCTTTGTATACATTCGACTATACGGGCCGAGACCGGGATTTACGGGAAACCGCGAGTTTTCGGTTACCGGCGATTAAACTGCTTTCACTCAGCGTTTTATCACAAATGATACCGTTTTTGAAAATTACAAGTCTCATGCGGTTTAGTGGTGAAAACCACATTTTAAATATCGTTCGGGAAATGAGTTTATTCCGTGGGTAATTTCTTTGTGTACATTCGACTTTACGGGCCGGCCCGGGATTTACGGGAAACCGTGCGTTTTCGGTTTCCGGCGATTAAACTGCTTTCACTCGGCGTCTGATCACAAATGATACGATTTTTGAAAATTACAAGTCTCATGCGGTTTAGTGGTGAAAACCACATTTTAAAAATCGTTAGGGAAAAGAATTTATTCCGTGGGTACTTTCTTTGTATACATTCGACTATACGGGCCGAGACCGGGATTTACGGGAAACCGCGGGTTTTTGGTTTCCGGCCATTAAACTGCTTTCGTTCGGCAACTGATCAAAAATGATACCATTTTTGATAACTACAAGTCTCATGCGTTTTAGTGGTGAAAACGCATTTCAAAAATCGTTCGAGAATGACTTTACTCCCTGGGTACTTTCTTTGTATACATTCGACTATACGGGCCGAGCCCGGCATTTACGAGAAACCGCGGATTTTCGGTTTTCGGCGATTAAACTGCTTTCATTCGGCGTCTGATAAGAAATGATACCATTTTTGAAAACCACAAGTCTCATGCGGTTTAGAGGTGAGAACAGCATTTTAAAAATCGTTCGGAAAATGAGACTACTCCCTGGGTAGTTTCTCTGTCTACATTTGACTATACGGGCCGAGCCCGGGATTTACGAGAAACCGCGGATTTTCGGTTTCCGGCGATTAAACTGCTTTCATTCGGCGTCTGATAAAAAATGATACCATTTTTGAAAACTTGTCTCATGCGGTTTAGTGGTGAGAACAGAATTTTAAATATCGTTTGGAAAATGAGTTTACTCCCTGGGTACTTTCTCTGTCTACATTTGACTATACGGGCCGAGTCCGGAATTTATGGGAAACCGCGAGTTTTCGGTTACCGGCGATTAAACTGCTTTCACTCAGCGTCTGATCACAAATGATATCGTTTTTGAAAATTACAAGTCTCATGCGGTTTAGTGGTGAAAACCACATTTTAAAAATCGTTCGAGAAATTAGTTTATTCCGTGGGTAATTTCTTTGTGTACATTCGACTTTACGGGCCGGGCCCGGGATTTACGGGAAACCGTGCGTTTTCGGTTTCCGGCGATTAAACTGCTTTCACTCGGCGTCTGATCACAAATGATACGATTTTTAAAAATTACAAGTCTCATGCGGTTTAGTGGTGAAAACCACATTTTAAAAATCGTTAGGGAAAAGAATTTATTCCGTGGGTACTTTCTTTGTATACATTCGACTATACGGGCCGAGACCGGGATTTACGGGAAACCGCGGGTTTTTGGTTTCCGGCCATTAAACTGCTTTCGTTCGGCAACTGATCAAAAATGATACCATTTTTGATAACTACAAGTCTCATGCGTTTTAGTGGTGAAAACCGCATTTCAAAAATCGTTCGAGAATGAGTTTACTCCCTGGGTACTTTCTTTGTATACATTCGACTATACGGGCCGGGCCCGGGATTTACGGGAAACCGTGCGTTTTCGGTTTCCGGCGATTAAACTGCTTTCACTCGGCGTCTGATCACAAATGATACATTTTTGAAAATTACAAGTCTCATGCGGTTTAGTGGTGAAAACCACATTTTAAAAATCGTTGGAAAAGAATTTATTCCCTGGGTACTTTCTTTGTATACATTGACTATACGGGCCGAGACCGGGATTTACGGGAAACCGTGAGTTTTCGGTTACCGGCGATTAAACTGCTTCACTCAGCGTTTTATCACAAATGATACCGTTTTTGAAAATTACAAGTCTCATGCGGTTTAGTGGTGAAAACCACATTTTAAATATCGTTGGGAAATGAGTTTATTCCGTGGGTAATTTCTTTGTGTACATTCGACTTTACGGGCCGGGCCCGGGATTTACGGGAAACCGTGCGTTTTCGGTTTCCGGCGATTAAACTGCTTTCACTCGGCGTCTGATCACAAATGATACGATTTTTGAAAATTACAAGTCTCATGCGGTTTAGTGGTGAAAACCACATTTTAAAAATCGTTAGGGAAAAGAATTTATTCCGTGGGTACTTTCTTTGTATACATTCGACTATACGGGCCGAGACCGGGATTTACGGGAAACGCGGGTTTTGGTTTCCGGCCATTAAACTGCTTTCGTTCGGCAACTGATCAAAAATGATACCATTTTTGATAACTACAAGTCTCATGCGTTTTAGTGGTGAAAACCGCATTTCAAAAATCGTTCGAGAATGAGTTTACTCCCTGGGTACTTTCTTTGTATACATTCGACTATACGGGCCGAGCCCGGCATTTACGAGAAACCGCGGATTTTCGGTTTCCGGCGATTAAACTGCTTTCATTCGGCGTCTGATAAGAAATGATACCATTTTTGAAAATCACAAGTCTCATGCGGTTTAGAGGTGAGAACAGCATTTTAAAAATCGTTCGGAAAATGAGATTACTCCCTGGGTACTTTTTCTGTCTACATTTCACTATACGGGCCGAGCCCGGGATTTACGGGAAACCGTGAGTTTTCGGTTACCGGCGTTTAAACTGCTTTCACTCGGCGTTTGATCACAAATGATACCGTTTTTGAAAATTACAAGTCTCATGCTGTGTAGTGGTGAAAACTACATTTTAAAAATCATTCGGGAAATGAGTTTATTCCGTGGGTATTTCTTTGTGTACATTCGACTTACGGGCCGGCCGGATTTACGGGAAACCGTGCGTTTTCGGTTTCCGGCGATTAAACTGCTTTCACTCGGCGTCTGATCACAAATGATACGATTTTTGAAAATTACAAGTCTCATGCGGTTTAGTGGTGAAAACCACATTTTAAAAATCGTTAGGGAAAGAATTTATTCCGTGGGTATTTCTTTGTATACATTCGACTATACGGGCGAGACCGGGATTTACGGGAAACCGCGAGTTTTCGGTTACCGGCGATTAAACTGCTTCACTCGGCGTCTGATCACAAATGATACCGTTTTTGAAAATTACAAGTCTCATGCGGTTTAGTGGTGAAAACCACATTTTAAAAATCGTTCGGGAAATGATTTATTCCGTGGGATTTCTTTGTGTACATTCGACTATACGGGCCGGCCGGGATTTACGGGAAACCGGCGTTTTCGGTTTCCGGCGATTAAACTGCTTTCATTCGGCGTCTGATCAAAATGATACCATTTTTGAAACTACAAGTCTCATGTGTTTTAGTGGTGAAAACGCATTTCAAAAATCGTTCGAGAATGACTTTACTCCCTGGGTACTTTCTTTGTATACATTCGACTATACGGGCGAGCCCGGCATTTACGAGAAACCGCGGATTTTCGGTTTCGGCGATTAAACTGCTTTCATTCGGCGTCTGATAAAATGATACCATTTTTGAAAACCACAAGTCTCATGCGTTTAGAGGTGAGAACAGCATTTTAAAAATCGTTCGGAAAATGGACTACTCCCTGGGTACTTTCTCTGTCTACATTTGACTATACGGGCCGAGCCCGGGATTTACGAGAAACCGCGGATTTTCGGTTTCCGGCGATTAAACTGCTTTCATTCGGCGTCTGATAAAAAATGATACCATTTTTGAAAACTTGTCTCATGCGGTTTAGTGGTGAGAACAGAATTTTAAATATCGTTTGGAAAATGAGTTTACTCCCTGGGTACTTTCTCTGTCTACATTTGACTATACGGGCCGAGTCCGGAATTTACGGGAAACCGCGAGTTTTCGGTTACCGGCGATTAAACTGCTTTCACTCAGCGTTTTATCACAAATGATACCGTTTTTGAAAATTACAAGTCTCATGCGGTTTAGTGGTGAAAACCACATTTTAAAAATCGTTCGGGAAATGAGTTTATTCCGTGGGTAATTTCTTTGTGTACATTCGACTTTACGGGCCGGGCCCGGGATTTACGGGAAACCGTGCGTTTTCGGTTTCCGGCGATTAAACTGCTTTCACTCGGCGTCTGATCACAAATGATACGATTTTTGAAAATTACAAGTCTCATGCGGTTTAGTGGTGAAAACCACATTTTAAAAATCGTTAGGGAAAAGAATTTATTCCGTGGGTACTTTCTTTGTATACATTCGACTATACGGGCCGAGACCGGATTTACGGGAAACCGCGGTTTTTGGTTTCCGGCATTAAACTGCTTTCGTTCGGCAACTGATCAAAAATGATACCATTTTTGAAACTACAAGTCTCATGCGTTTAGTGGTGAAAACTGCATTTAAAAATCGTTCGAAATGAGTTTACTCCCTGGGTACTTTCTTTGTATACATTTCGACTATACGGGCCGAGCCCGGGATTTACGAGAAACCGCGGATTTTCGGTTTCCGGCGATTAAACTGCTTTCATTCGGCGTCTGATAAAATGATACCATTTTTGAAAATCACAAGTCTCATGCGGTTTAGAGGTGAGAACAGCATTTTAAAAATCGTTCGGAAAATGAGATTACTCCCTGGGTACTTTCTCTGTCTACATTTCACTATACGGGCCGAGCCGGGATTTACGGGAAACCGTGAGTTTTCGGTTACCGGCGAACTGCTTTCACTCGGCGTTTGATCACAATGATACCGTTTTTGAAAATTACAAGTCTCATGCTGTAGTGGTGAAAACACATTTTAAAAATCATTCGGGAAATGAGTTTATTCCGTGGGTAATTTCTTTGTGTACATTCGACTTACGGGCCGGCCCGGGATTTACGGGAAACCGCGCGTTTTCGGTTTCCGGCGATTAAACTGCTTTCACTCGGCGTCTGATCACAAATGATACGATTTTTGAAAATTACAAGTCTCATGCGGTTTAGTGGTGAAAACCACATTTTAAAAATCGTTAGGGAAAAGAATTTATTCCGTGGGTATTTCTTTGTATACATTCGACTATACGGGCGAGACCGGGATTTACGGGAAACCGCGAGTTTTCGGTTACCGGCGATTAAACTGCCTTCACTCAGCTTCTATCACAAATGATACCGTTTTTGAAAATTACAAGTCTCATGCGGTTTAGTGGTGAAAACCACATTTTAAAAT
>JASGCC010004733.1:0-18791 GCA_030067915.1 Hydractinia echinata | reverse complement strand
TGCTACTCAGTCCTAAGATGTTATTCCCTATGCCATGCTTCTAGAACCTGTCGCAACCAACTCACATGTACGCCTGTAAGGCTGTAATATGCCCTTTTGCTGGCCTAATAAAGCGCTAACATGTAAATCATGTTGTTCCACGTGCTCGAGGTTACCACGGTCTAGTCCTTCCACTCTCAATGGACTACGACGTCTTAATTGTCTTTTCCTTGGCGCCATGGCTTTAGAACACTGTCAAATACTGTACAGACCTGTAAATGCTGTATATGGCTTTGCCGCCTAATAAAGACCTTACACGTAAATCACGTGTTTCCACGCATCCAAGCAGGTACCATTAGTCTAGTCCTTCCACTATCTCATTGGACTACGACGTCTCTAATTGTTTTCCTTGGCGCCATTGCTTTAGAACACTGTCAACTACGTGCACAGGCCTGTAAAGGCCGTAATATGGCCTTTTTGCCGCCTAATAAAGGCCTTACACGTAAATCACGTTGTTCCTCGTGCCTGCAGCGGTTACCAACGGTCTATCCTCCACTCTCAATGGAATACGACGTCCTAAGTCGTTTTCTTGGCGCCATGGTTTAGAGACGCGTCAACTACGTGCACAGGCCTGTAAACCGTAATATGGCTTTTTGCGCCTAATAAAGGCCTTACACAGGATCACGTGCTTCCACGCCATCCAAGCAGGTTATCATCTGTCTAGTCCTTCACTCTCTATACACTACGACGTCTTAAGTCCGTTTCTCTTGGGCCATGGCTTTAGAACACTGTCAACTACGTGTACAGGCTTAAAGGCTGTATATTGCCTTTTCGCCCTAATAAAGGCCTTACACGTAAATCACATGGTTCAGATGTCCTAGCATGGTTACCATTGATCATCCTTCCATCTCAATGGACTACTACGACGTCTAAGTCGTTTTTATGCGCCATGGTTTAGAACATGTCAACTACGTGTACAAGCCTGTAAAGGCTGTAATATGGCCTTTTGACCCCTAATAAAGGCCTACACGTAAATCATGGTTTCACGTGCCTGCGCTGGTACCAACGGTCCTATCCTTCCACTGTCAATGGACTACGACGTTCTAAGTCGTTTTCCTTGGCGCCATGGTTAGAACATGTCAACTACACTGACAGGACCTGTAAATGGCGTAATATGGCCTTTTGAGCCTAATAAAGGCCTTACACGGTAAATCACATGTTCACGTCTCCGCATGGTTACCATGGTCTATCCTTCCACTCTCAATGGACTACGACGTCTAAGTCGTTTTCCTTGGCGCCATGGCTTTAGAACACTGTCAACTAGCTGTACAGGCCTGTAAAGCCTGTAATATGGCCTTTTGACCCTAATAAAGGCCTGCCACGTAAATACACATGGTTCACGTGCCTGCAGCTGGTTACACGGTCTATCCTTCCACTCAATGGACTACACGTCCTAAGTCGTTTTCCTTGGCGCCATGGCTTTAGAACGCACGTCAACTACATGCACATGCCTCTAAAGGCCTGTAATATGCCTTTTGCGCCTAATAAAGGCCTAACATGTAAATCATGTTGTTCCACGTGCCTGCGCAGGTTACCAACGGTCTAGTCCTTCACTCTCAATGGACTACGACGTCCTAAGTCGTTTTCCTTGGCGCCATGGCTAGAACGCGTCAAATACATGTACAGATCTAAATGCTGTAATATGGCCTTTTGCGCCTAATAAAGACTTACATGTAAATCACGTTGTTCCACGATCGACACTGCGAGGTTACCATGGTCTAGTCCTTCCACTCTCAATGGACTACGACGTCCTAAGTGTTTCCTTGGCGCCATTGCTTTATAGAACAAATGTCAACTAACTGTGCACAGGCCTGTAAAGCCGTAATATGGCCTTTTCTCGCCTAATTAAAGGCCTTTCATCGTAAATCACGTTGTTCCCGCTGCCGAGCAGTTACCAACGTCTAGTCCTCCACTCTCAATGAATACGACGTCCTAAGTCGTTTCTTTGGGCCCATGGATTTAGACGCCGTCAACTACGTGCACAGGCCTGTAAAGGCCGTATATGGCTTTTTGCCGCCTAATAAAGGCCTTACACGGAAATCACGTGCTTCCACGATGCACAAGCAGGTTATCATTTGATCTAGTCCTTCCACTCTCATTACACTACGACGTCTAAGTCGTTTTCTGGCCCATGGCTTTAAAGACACTGTCAACTACGTGTACAGGCCTGTAAAGGCTGTAATATTGGCCTTTTGACCCCTAATAAAGGCCTTACACGTAAATCACATGTGTTCCACGTGCTTCACTGGTTACCATCGGTCAATTCCTTCCATCTCAATGGACTACGACGTTCTAAGTCGTTTTTTGGCGCCATGGCTTTAGAACATTGTCAACTACGTGTCACAGGCCTGTAAAGGCTGCTAATATGGCTTTTGACCCCTAATAAAGGCCTGACACGTAAATCACGTGGTTTCACGCTCCTGGCTGGTTACCAACGGTCTATCCTTCCACTGTCAATGACTACGACGTTCTAAGTCGTTTTCCTTGGCGCCATGCCTTTTTAAGAACATGTCAAATACATGTACAGACCTGTAAATGGTGATAATATGGCCTTTTGAGCACGCCTAATAAAGGCCTTACACGTAAATCACATGGTTCCACGGTGCCTGCACTGGTTAACATCGGTCTATTCCTTCCATCTCAATGGGACTACGACGTCCTAAGTCGTTTCCTGGCGCCATGGCTTTAGAACACTGTCAACTACGTGCACAGGCCTGTAAAGCCTGTAATATGGCCTTTTGACCCCTAATAAAGGCCTGCCACGTAAATCACGTGGTTTCACGTGCCTGCGCTGGTTACCAACGGTCTAATCCTTCCACTGTCAATGGACTACGACGTCCTAAGTCGTTTTCCTTGGCGCCATGGTCTTTAGAACGCCGTCAACTACATGCACATGCTCTAAAGGCTGTAATATGCCTTTTGGCCTTAATAAAGGCCTTACATGTAAATCATGTTTTCCACGATCTCGCAGGTTACCAGGTCTAGTCTCTCACTCTCAATGCACTACGACGTCCTAAGTTCGTTTTCCTTGGCGCCATGGCTTTTAGAACAATGTCAATACATGTACAGACCTGTAAATGCTGTAATATGGCCTTTTGCCGCCTAAGTTAAAAGCCCTTACACGTAAATCACGTGTTCAGCATTCCAAGAGGTTACCATTAGTCTTAGTTCACTTCACTCTCATTGGACTACGCTTTTCCGTCTAATGTTTCCTTGCGCCATTGCTTTAGAAACACTTGTCAACTACGTGCCACCAAGCCTGTAAAGCTGCGTAATTAATTAGGCCTTTTACCGCCTAATAAAGGCCCTTACACGTAAATCAACGTTGTTCTCTCGTGTCCTAGTGCGGTTACCACATCGGTTCTAGTCCTCTCCAATCTCATTGGACATACAGTCCTATATCTTTGTTTTCTTGGCCTATGCGTTTAGAGACTCTGTCAACTTACGTGTCACAGGGCCATGTGACGGCTTGTAATTATGGGCTTTTTGCGGCCTAATAAAGGCCTTAACGGAAAGATCACAGTTGGCTTCACCTGCGCGATCACGGAAGCATTTAGTCTGATGCTGTCTTTCCATCTCAATGTACTACGAGTCGTAGATCGTGTTTCTTTGTGGCGCAGGCTTGTAGAGACACTGTGAACGTTACGTGTACAGGCCTGTAAGGGGCGTGTTAATATGCTTTTGCCGCCTAATAAAGGCTTTACACGTAAATCGACGTGGTTTCCACGATCCAAGATGGTAATTAGTCAGTCAACTTCTCTATTGGATAACGACGTCCTAAGTCGTTTCATTGGCGCCATGCTTTTGTAGACATTGTACTGTGCACAGGCCTTATAGAGGCCTTTAATGATGGACCTTTTGACCCCTAATAATAGCTTACACGTAAAAATCGTGGTTCCTCCAGTGCCTGCGCTGGTTACCTATCTCGCTGATTATTCACTCTCTCTCAGTGGATACGAACGTTTCATAAGTCGTTTCCTTTGGCGCCATGGCTTTTGAGAACACAACTGTCAAGATACGATGTACACCGCCTGTGTAAATAGCCGTAATGATGCTTTTGGCGCGCTACTAAAAGGCCTTACACGTCAAATCACGTGATTTCCACTCTGTGCTAAGCAACGTGGTTAACAATCGGTCTAGCGTTCCTAACTTCAATGGGATCTACGCGTCTAAGTCGTTTTCCTTGGCGCCATAGGTCGTTTTTAGCCTACGTGCTTACTAGTCACAGGCCGGTTAAGAGCCTGCGTAATACTGGGCCTTTTGACGCCTAATAAAGGCTGCCACGTAAAGTCAGTGATCATATAGCTGATGCGCTGGTTCACGGTCTATCCTTCCACTGTCAATTGGACTACGACTGTACCTAGAGTCGTTTTCCTTAGGCGCCTTGCGCTTTAGAAACGCCGTCAACGTACTGCAGTGAACCTCTAATAGCTGTCAAGTGATGCACTTTTGAGCGGCTAATAAAGGCCTCTTAACATGTTAAATCACTGTTGTTCCAGCACGGCTGCGCAGGGTTACCTATGGTCTAGTCCTATCAGCATCCTCAATGACATTACGACACGTCTAAGTCTTTTCTCTTGCGCCATGGCTTTATGGAAGCAATTTGGTCAGAATACATGGTACAGGGGCCTCTAAAGGCTGGGATTTGTATGGCCTTTTGCCCGGCCTAGATAAGAGGACCTTACACGTAAAATCACCATGGTGTCCACGTGGCCTGCACTGGGTTAACAGTCGTTCTATTCCTTTCCACTCTAAATGGACTACGACCGTCCTAAGTCGTTTGTGCCTTGCCGCCAGTGGGCTTTTAGGGTGGCGTATAGAACGCGCGCTCGTCGCCAGACTACGTGCGCAAGCCTTGTGAGGCCGTAAATATGGCATTTTGCCGAACTAACTAGAAGGCCTGACAACGGTAGGAATGCACGTGCGTTTTCACGGTGCGTGCCGCGTGCGGACGTTACCGAACGGTCTAGTACTTCCGCTGTCGCAAGGATGGACTACGACGTGCCCGTAGAGTCGGTTTGCTAGGCGCCATGGGCGTTGTAGGGACGCTAGTGTCAAACTACGTGCACATGGAAGATGCTAAAAGCATACGTAATTGATGGGCATTTTGAGGGGCTGCCTAATAAAGACCTTACGGATGTAAATCACGTTGTTCCACGATCGCTGGCGCAGGGGCGAGGGTGGTACCGTTTGGTTAGCGTGTCGTGACGCCGCTCTGCAGATGCACTATACGACGGTACCTAAATCGTTTCTGGTGGCGTCCATGGCTTTCGAGGAACAGGTGTGCAAACTAGCGGGCATGAGGTGTGCCTCTAAAGGCTGTTTAATATGGGTGTGTTTGCGGCCTGTGATAGAAGACTAACATGTAAATCATGTTGGCTTTCCACGTGCGCTCGCAGGGTTGTGCACCATGCGGTCTAGTCCTCCCACTTTCGCAATGAACTACGACCGTCCTTAAGTCGGTTTTTTCCTTGGGGGCCATGGCTTTTAGAATCACTGTCAGCTGCTGTCTGTGGAAATGCTCTATAGAGGTGTCGAATATGCCTTGGTGTACGTGGACACTAAAATGCGGCACTTACACGTAAATCACGTAGGTTCTATGCATACCTTAGCAGAGTTTACCATTGATCTAGCTCTCCTTCCACTCTCATTGGACTTACTACCTTCCTATAGTGCGTTTCCGCTGGATGGGCCAGTGGCTGGTGAGAACTACTGGTACAACTATGTGCACAGGCTGTAGAGGCCGTTAAGTGTGGGCTTTTTGACGGCCTACATAAAAGGACGCTTACACGGAAAATTCACGGTGCTTTCCACGCATCCACGCAGGCCGTTACCATTTGGTCTAAGTCCTGTGCCCACTCTGCATTAGACTACGGAACGTTCCTAAGTCGTTTTCGCTGTGGCGCCGAGTGCTGTAAACCACTGGAGATCAACTACGAGTGGTTTACAGGCCTGTGAATTAACAGGCGGTGTAATATGGGCCCATTGACCCCTAGATAAAAGGACGTTACACGTAAATCAAACATTGGTTCAGCTGTTGCCTTGCACTGAGTTAACATCGCTACTATTCCTTCCACTCTCATACGACTACCACGTTATCCTAATGTGCGTTTTCCTTGAGGCGCCATGCTTGTAGACAACTGTCAACTACGTGTACAGGCCTGTTAAAGCGTAATATGGCCTTTTGAGCCGCCTAATAAAGACCTGACACGTAAGTCACGTGTTTCACTCCTGTGCTGGGTTACCAACGGTCTAATCCTTTCCACTGTCAATGGCACTACGACGTCCTAATCGTTTTTCCTTTGGCGCCATGGCCTATAGAACGCCGTCGAACTTAGCAGGTGCTACATGCCTCGTAAGGCGTGGTTGATGTATGCCTTTTGCGCCTGAATAAAGGGGGGCCTAGACAGTGTGGAAATATGTGTTTTGCCAAGTGTGCCTGCGCAGGTAACCAACGGTTCTAAGTCCTTGCCCACTCTCAAATGGGTACTACGAGCGTTCCTAAGCGTTTTTCCTGTACGCCATGGCATTAGGACGCCGTCAACTACGTGCACTGAATTAAAGCTGTGAATTGGTCCTTCTTGAGGCTAATAAAGATCCTTACCATGTTAAATCATACGTTGTTTCCACGATCTGCGAAAGTTAATTGGGTCTAGTCCTACCTACTCTCAATGTCACTACACGTTCCTAAGTCGTATTGTTCCCTATGCGCCCATGAGTCTGTATAGACAATTGTCAAATACATGTACAGACTGTAAATGCTCTGTAATATGGCCTTTTGCCGCCTAATAAAGCCTTCACGAATCCTCTTTCACACGCTATAACATTCACGTGCTAGGTCCACCACTTCTGCATATGCGGGTACACTCAGTTGGATAGTCCGTCTATCCTCCACTTAATGCTCGTGACGACGTCTATGCGTCTTTTGCTGCACATTCCTAGAACGACTTAGTCCAAACTACGATCTACGGCTGCCTGTAAATGGCTTTAAGATCGTCTTTTACCCCTAATAATAGGCTGCTACACCGTAATCATCATGGTTGTCCACGTGTGCCATGCGCATGAGTTTACATCGGTCCTATCCTTGCCATCTCTCAATGGACTACGACGTCGCTAAGTACGTGTTTACTTTTGGAAAGGCCATGGCTTGTTAGGACGCGTCATACTACGTGCGCAGTACATGCCTGCTAAAGGCGTAATATGGCTCGTTTTGTGCCTGGGGCCTAATAAAGGCTTATCTAACATGTAAATCACTGTTTTCACGCCTGCCCGCGCAGGTTACAACGCGTTCTATTCCTGTCCACGTCAATGGACTACGACGTTCCTAAGTCGTTTTTCGCTTGGTCGCCATGGCATTTAAAGACATGCACGCAACAGTGCACCATGACGACTAAAGGATGCAGTGTAATATGGCCTTTGCCATAGGTCCTAATAAAGGTACCTTACAGTAATCACGTGCTCCACGATTTCAAAGGAAGGTACCATTAGTTCGTCTAGTCCTATCTCCACTATCATGATGGGCACTACGACGTCCTAATCGTTTTCTTGGCGCTCATGCTTGCTAGAACACTGGTCAAACTATCGTAACAGTCTGGTAAATGCCATAGTAACTATGAGCCCTTTTTGCCGCCGCTAATAAAGGCCTTTACACGTATAATCTACGTGTATCCCTTGCCCTCTAGCAGAAGAAAGTTACCATTAGGGTCTGAGTCCAATCCACTCTCATGGCTACGACGTCCTTGAATTTTTTTCTTGCCCAGATTTTAGTAGGACACCGTTCAACTACTGCAGCCACTAGTTAAGTGCGGCTTGTCGTAATTTGTGCTTTTATCCTGGCTAATTAAAGTTTGCCTTACTCACATGTAAATGCATGGTTTGTTCCATAGTCCGTGACGTCTTTCCTGCCAGAGTCTACCACTACGGTCTACGTCCTTCCTCACTCTCAATGGCTGGACTTACAGATGACGTCCATAAGTCGGTCGTTACTCCTTGTTGTCGTCCATGGGATTTTAGAGACGCCTGTTTCAACTACTATGCAACCTGCTAATAGCTACACGGCATTAAACTATGTGCTTTTGTCCGCTTAATTAAAGCCTTATTAACACCGGTAAATCACTCGATGGATAGCTTCCACGCATGCATCCAGGTTGCTGGATACCATGTCTTATTTCCTTTCCACTTCTCATATGTTAGCACTACGACGTTCTAAGTCTGTTTTTCCCTTGGTCGCCATGCTTTAGAGACGCCGTCAACACTACGTCAATGCTGAACATTACTAAGGGCGTAGAGTATGGCATATTTGCTATTGAGGCCTAAATAAAGGCCTTACTACGTAAAATTACGGCTTCTCACGTGCACTGCGCTGCTTACACCTATAAGCTGTACTCTGCTATCCTTCCATCTCAAGATGGAACTGAACGACGTCGTCTAAGTCTTTTTCCTTGTGCGCCATGGCTTTCGAGAACCCCGTCAAAATGTACTCGTACCAGGCACTGCCTTAAGAGCCGTGTAATATGAGCTTATTATGCCCAATAAAACGGCCTTACACGATTAAATAGGTAAAGTCATCGTGCCACTGGTGCTTACTCAATCGGTTATCCTTCAGACTGATCAATGGAACACGGTTCTAAGTTGTTTTCCTTGTGCGCCATTGGCTTCGACTTTTAAACGCCGTCAACACATGTATCGCAAGCCTTTAATGTCTGTAATATGCCTTTTGACCTATAAAGCCCTTACACGTAAATCACGTCTATACCACGTTCTCCAGCAGTGTTTACCCATCTAGTCTTAAGTCCTCATTGTCCATCTTATCTCATAATTAATGAATGACTACGGACGTTCCTAATGCATTTTCCTTGCGCGCTGTTGCTTAGAACACTGTCCACTACGTGCACTGGCCTTTAAAGGCGATTCCGTAGTACACTATTGCCTTTGCCGCCTAATAAAGGCCTTACACGTTAAATCATCGTCGTTTCTCACGTGCCGCGTGCAGGGTTACCAAAACGTCTAGTCCTTTCCACTCGTCAATGTGACTACGAAACGGTCCGTAAGTCGTTTTCCTTGGCGCGCCATGGCTTTAGTACGCGCGTCAACTACTGAATGCATTCTAAAGGCTGTTGCTAAGAATTGGCCTTTTTGGGCGTCCTAATAAAGGCTCTCCTTAACAGTAAAATACGTGGTTCCACGTGCCTGTGGCCTGGATCACCATGCGGTCTCATTGTCCGTCCTTCACTCTGCAATGCGACTACGACGTTCTAAGGTCATTTTTCCTTTTGGGCGCCTATGCGATTTACTTGTAGAACGCCGTCACAGCTATGCTCATTGCTTAAAGGCTCTATGTCTAAATTTATGGGCCTTCTTGCGCGACCTAAATAGGAGGCCTTGTACGGTAAAAAGTGTAGGTATTCCACTGTGCCAATGGCCTCTTTGGCAGTTGTACCATCTGTCTCTTTCCTTCCACTCTCAATGGACTACGAGCGACCTTAATCTGTTTTTGCCTTTGGCGCCATTGGCTTAGGAAAACCGGTTCAAACTACGGTGCAGGCATCCTGGCTAAGGCTGTAAGTAGTGGCATTTTGTATTGCCGCCGTAATAAAGTGGACTCTTACACGTAGAACAACGTCGTTCCACAGTTGCATCCGCTTGTGTATACCATGATCAGGCTATTCCTTTCCACTCTCATTTGCTACGACGTCTGAATCGTTTTTTCCTGGCCCCATGCGTCTCAGAACCCTGTCAACTACGTTGCACAGCTAGTAGGCCGTAATATGGGCCTATTTGCGCCCTAATAACGCACATTACACGTTAAAACTGCCGTCATGATCTTACCATCGGTCTATTCCTTCGACTCCCCATCAATGGACTAGGACGTCTAAGTGGTTTTCCTTGGACGCCATGGTTTTTAGAACGCCCGTCAAATACGTGCAACAGGCCTCTATAAGTCGTAAATGGCTCTTTGCCGCATAAATAAAGGCAACCTTAAACCGCTAAATCAACGTGGTTCCACGTGCTGCGCAGGTGCCCATCTGTTGTATTCCTTCCACTCTTCAATGGACTACGAGTCCTAAGTCATTTTCCTTGCGCCATGGCTGTTAGATACCATCTGGTCCATACAGGCACCAAGGCTTATTTAATGAGGCTCGTATAAATATGGCCTTTTGCGCCTAATTAAAGGCTTACCTTACACCGTAAATCACCGTGGTTCCACGTTTGTGGCTGCTGTCGAAGTTACCAACGGTCTAGTACTTCCACTCTCATTTGGGAACTACTACGATCCTAAGGTCGTTTTTCCCTTGAGGTTCCACGCTTATATAGAACACTTGTCAAGCGCTACGATGTACCAGCGCCTGTAAAGTTTATTGTAATATGGCCTTTTTGCTGCCTAATAAAGTGCCTCTTAACACGGTAAATTCACTGGTATCCACGGCGTCTGCGGCATGTTCAACAGTCTGTACTATTCGCTGTCCAACTCTCAATGGACTACGACGTCCTAAGTCTTTTTCCTTGGCGGTCTCATGGTTCTTAAGTATAATAGAAACAGACTGTTCAACTGACGTGCATACATGCATGTTAAAGCCTTTTCTTTCGAAGTTATAATGGCAGATTTTGCCGCCTAATAAAGGCTTAACGTAAATCACCGTGGTTCTATGCATCCAAGCAGTGTTACCATTGATCTAGTCCTTCCACTCATTCATTGGACTACTAAACACTACCTAAGACGTCTTTCCCTTTCGATTGCCATGGCTTAGAACACTGTCAACTACGTGTAACAGAGACCTGTAAAGCGATATCTTGTAATATGGCCTTACTGCCGTCATAAAGGCCTTAGACGTAAATCATGCTAAGGTTGCCACGTGCCCCTGCTACGAGTTACCATCGGTGTCTATTCTTGCCACTTGCTCACATGGACTACGAACACCGTGGCTAAGTTTTTCTAGCTATGGGGTCGAGCCATGGCTTTAGAACACATGAAGCAAAATACATGTACAGGCCTGTATAAGGCCGTCCGTAATATGGACTTTTTTGCCGGTCCACGCTAACTGAAAGCACCTACACTGTACAATCACTGTGCTTCCACGCACTCAAAGAGGAGTTACCATTGGTCTAGTCCTTTCCACTCTCAATCTAGTACTACGAACTTTTCTGAAGTCGTTTCCTTGGCGCCATGGCTTTAGAACACGTCATCAACTACGTGTTACACGGCTCTAAAAGGCCTCTACTGTAATATTGGCCTTGTTGGACCCACCTAATAAACGGCCCTGCCGCGCCTGTAATCACAATTGCTTTTCCCACGGATCAACGTGCACTGTTTTAACATCGAGGAGTTAGCGTCTATTTCCTTCCATCTCATGTGGACTACCGACATCAACCACGACACAGTCCTTCACAGTGTTTACGTTGTTTCCTTTTGCCCATGGCTTTAGGCAACAACTATTGTCAATCAACTACGATTGTACAGGCATGTATAAGGCTTGTGTTAATATTGAGCCAATTTTTGCCGTCCTATATCATAAAGGCTACACGTTAAATCACCGTGGTTCCACGTGCCTGCGCTGCGTTACCATCGGTCTATTCCTTCCACTCTCAATGGATACGACGTTCTAAGTCGTTTTTCTTTGCGCCATGCTGGTTTAGAATCCTGTCAAACTACGTGCATATGCCTTTTCTGATCCGCGATTGTAATATTGGCCTTTTGCGGCCTTAATAATATGGCTCCTAACATGTAAAATCATTGTTTTCCACGTTGCCCTGCGCAGCCCGTTACATCCGGTGTAGTCCTTTCCACTTCAATGAACTACGACGTCCTAAGTCGTTTCCTTCGGCTTGGGCATGGCTTCTAGAACACTGTCAACTTGCGTGCACAGGGCCTCTAAAGGCTGTAATATGGCCTTTTTACGCCGCTCCTAATAAGCGGCCTTACACGTAAATCAAAACGTGCGTTCTATGCATCAAGCAGGTTATCCATGATCTAGTCCTTCCAGTCTCATTTTGGACTTACTACCTCCTAAGTCGTTTCCCTGATGCCATGGCTTTATAACACTGTCAAACTACGTGAACAGGCTCTCGCTAAAGGATTGTGTAATATGTTCTTTAACGCCTCAATAAAGGGCCTTACACAGTAAATCATGTGGTTCACGTGCCTGCGCTGTTTACTATCGGTCTATTCCTTCCACTCTCAATGGACTACGACGTGACTAATCGTTTTCCCTGCGCCATTGGCTTTAGAACACGTGTCAACTACGTGACCCGGCCCTGTAAAATGCCGCGTAAATGGCTTTTTTGCCGCCATAATTAAAGGCCTTACACGGAAATCCGTGCATTCACGCATCAACAAGCAAGGGTACCATTGGCTGAGTGCTTCTCACTCTCAATTAGACTATGTCCGACGTTCTAATAATCGTTTTTCCTTGGCTAGCCATGGCATTTATAGAACACCGTCAACTACGTGTACAGAGCCTGTAAAGAGCTGTAATATACTACCTTTTGACCCGCTTATAAAGGCCTTACAGGTAAATCACATTTGGTACCACGTGCCCACTGAACTGGTTAACATCGGGTCTATTCCTTCCATCTCGCAATGGTCTACGACGTCCCTTAAGTTCATTTTCCTTGGCGCCATGGCTTCTCGTAGAACTCACTCGTTCAAAACTACTGGTGTACAGGCCTGTAAGGCGGTGGGGGTGTAATATGGCCTTTTGTGGACCCGCTGATAAAGGGCCTGCCAGCGTAAATCAGGTGGTTGTCACGTGGGCCTGCGCTGGGCGGGGTTTACAAACGGTCTAATCCTTGCACTTCGCAATGGGTAGCTACGACGTCCTAAGTCGTTTTTCGCTTGGCGGCCATGTGGTGCCGTTGTAGAGACGCGCACGTTCAAACGGATGCGACATGCCTCTAAAGGCTGTAGTATGTGCGCTTTTGCGGGCCTAATGAAAGGCACCTAACATGTAAATCATGTTGTTCCACGTGCCTGCGCAGGTTACCAACGGTCTAGTCCTTCCACTCTCAATGGACTACGACGTCTTAAGTCGTTTTCCTTGGCGCCATGGCTTTAGAACAATGTCAAATACATGTACAGACCTGTAAATGCTGTAATATGGCCTTTTGCCGCCTAATAAAAGACTTACACGTAAATCCCGTGTTTCCACGCATCAAGCAGGTTAACCATTAGTCTAGGTCCTCTCACTCTCATTGGACTCCGACGTACCTAATTGTTCTTCACTTGGCCGGCCATTGCTTTAGAACACTGATCCAACTACGTGCACAGGCCTGTAAAGGCCGTAACCTAATTGGCCTTTTTGCCGCCTCAATAAAGGCCTACCCACGATAATTCACCTTGTTCCCTCGTGCCTGAGCAGGTTACCAACGGTTCTTAGTCCCTCCTCCATGGCCTCCCGGTCCAATGGGGGAGGGATTACTGCCTACGATCCTAAAGTCGTTTTCTTTGGGCCCCATATGGAATTTTAGGACGCCGTCAACTGACGTGCAACAGGCCTGTAAACGGCCGAATCAACTATGGCTTTTTGCCCGCCTAATAAGGCCTTACCACGGAATCACGTGCTTCCACGCATCCCAAGCAGGGTTATTCATTGATCTCAGTCCTTCCACTCTCATTACACTACGACGTTCTAAGTCGTTTTCATTGGCGCCATGGCTTTAGAACACTGTCAACTACGTGTACAGGCTGTAAAGGCTGTAATTATGGCCTTTTGACCCCTAATAAAGGCCTTACACGTAAATCACATGGTTCCACGTGCCTTCACTGGTTACCATCGGTCAATTCCTTCCATCTCAATGGACTACGACGGTCCTAAGTCGTTTTAGTTGGCGCCATGGCTTTAGAACATTGTCAACTACGTGTACAGGCCTGTAAAGGGCTGTAATATGGCCTTTTGACCCCTAATAAAGGCCTGACACGTAAATCACGTGGTTTCACGTGCCTGCGCTGGTTACCAACGGTCTAATCCTTCCACTGTCAATGGACTACGACGTTCTAAGTCGTTTTCCTTGGCGCCATGGCTTTTAGAACAAGTCAAATACATGTACAGACCTGTAAATGCCTGTAATATGGCCTTTTGAGGCCTAATAAAGGCCTTACACGTAAATCACATGTTCCACGTGCCTGCACTGGTTAACATCGGTCTATTCCTTCCATCTCAATGGACTACGACGTCCTAAGTCGTTTTCCTTGGCGCCATGGCTTTAGAAACACTGTCAACTACGTGTACAGGCCTGTAAAGCCTGTAATATGGCCTTTTGACCCCTAATAAAGGCCTGCCACGTAAATCACGTGGTTTCACGTGCCTGCGCTGGTTACCAACGGTCTAATCCTTCCACTGTCAATGGACTACGACGTCCTAAGTCGTTTTCCTTGGCGCCATGGCTTTAGAACGCCGTCAACTACATGCACATGCCTCTAAAGGCTGTAATATGCCCTTTTGCGGCCTAATAAAGGCCTAACATGTAAATCATGTTGTTCCACGTGCCTGCGCAGGTTACCAACGGTCTAGTCCTTCCACTCTCAATGGACTACGACGTCCTAAGTCGTTTTCCTTGGCGCCATGGCTTTAGAACAATGTCAAATACATGTACAGACCTGTAAATGCTGTAATATGGCCTTTTGCCGCCTAATAAAAGACTTACACGTAAATCACGTGCTTCCACGCATCCAAGCAGGTTACCATTAGTCTAGTCCTTCCACTCTCATTGGACTACGACGTCCTAATTGTTTTCCTTGGCGCCATTGCTTTAGAACACTGTCAACTACGTGCACAGGCCTGTAAAGGCCGTAATATGGCCTTTTGCCGCCTAATAAAGGCCTTACACGTAAATCACGTTGTTCCTCGTGCCTGAGCAGGTTACCAACGGTCTAGTCCCTCCACTCTCAATGGAATACGACGTCCTAAGTCGTTTTCTTTGGCCCCATGGATTTAGGACGCCGTCAACTACGTGCACATGCCTCTAAAGGCTGTAATATGGCCTTTTGCCGCCTAATAAAGGCCTAACATGTAAATCATGTTGTTCCACGTGCCTGCGCAGGTTACCATACGGTCTAGTCCTTCCACTCTCAATGGGACTACGACGTCCTAAGTCGTTTTCTTGTCGCCATGGATTTAGGACGCCGTCAACTACGTGCACAGGCCTGTAAAGGCCGTAATATGGCTTTTTGCCGCCTAATAAAGGCCCTTACACGGAAATCCACGTGCTTCCCACGCATCCAAGCAGGTTACCATTGGTCAGTCCTTCCACTCTCATTAGACTACGATGTTCTAAGTCGTTTTCCTTGGCGCCATGGCTTTAGAACACTGTCAACACGTGTACAGGCCTGTAAAGGCTGTAATATGGCCTTTTGACCCCTTAATAAAAGGCCTGACACGTAAATCACGTGGTTTTCACGTGCCTGCGCTGGTTACCAACGGTCTAATCCCTTCCCCACTGGTTCAATGGACTACGACGTCCTAAGTCGTTTTCCTTGGCGCCATGGCTTTAGAACGCCGTCAACTTACATGCACATGCCTCTAAAGGCTGTAATATGCCCTTTTGCGGTCTAATAAAGGCCTAACATGTAAATCATGTTGTTCCACATGCCTGCGCAGGTTACCAACGGTCTAGTCCTTCCACTCTCAATGGACTACGACGTCCTAAGTCGTTTTCTTTGTCGCCATGGCTTTAGGACGCCGTCAACTACGTGCACATGAATCTAAAGGCTGTAATATGGCCTTTTGAGGCCTAATAAAGACCTTACATGTAAATCACGTTGTTCCACGATGCTGCGAAGGTTACCATTGGTCTAGTCCTTACCACTCTCAAATGCACTACGACGTCTAAGTCGTTTTCTTGGCGCCATGGCTTTAGAACAATGTCAAATACATGTACAGACCTGTAAATGCTGTAATATGGCCTTTGCCGCCTAATAAGGCCTTACACGGAAATCACGTGCTTCCACGCATCCAAGCAGGTTATCATTGATCTAGTCCTTCCACTCTCATTACACTACGACGTACTAAGTCGTTTTCATTGGCGCCATGGCTTTAGAACACTGTCAACTACGTGTACAGGCCTTGTAAAGGGCTGTAATATGGCCTTTTGACCCCTAATAAAGGCCTTACACGTAAATCACATGGTTCCACGTGCCTTCACTGGTTACCATCGGTCAATTCCTTCCATCTCAATGGACTACGACGTCCTAAGTCGTTTTAGTTGGCACCATGGCTTTAGAACACTGTCAACTACGTGTACAGGCCTGTAAGCTGTAATATGGCCTTTTGAACCCCTATAAAGGCCTGACACGTAAATCACGTGGTTTCACGTCCTGCGCTGGTTACCAACGGTCTAATCCTTCCACTGTCAATGGACTACGACGTTCTAAGTCGTTTTCCTTGGCGCCATGGCTTTAGAACAATGTCAAATACATGTACAGACCTGTAAATGCTGTAATATGGCCTTTTGCCGCCTAATAAAGGCCTTCACGTAAATCACGTGCTTCACGCATCCAAGCAGGTTACATTAGTCTAGTCCTTCCACTCTCATTGGACTACGACGTCCTAATCGTTTCCTTGCGCCAATTGCTTTAGAAACTGTCAACTACGTGCACAGGTCTGTAAAGGCCGTAATATGGCCTTTGCCGCCTAATAAAGGCTTACACGTAAATCACGTTGTTCCTCGTGCCTGCGCAGGTTACCAACGGTCTAGTCCCACCACTCTCAATGGAATACGACGTCCTAAGTCGTTTTCTTTGGCCCCTATGGATTTAGGACGCCGTCAACTACGTGCACATGAATCTAAAGGCTGTAATATGGCCTTTTGAGGCCTAATAAAGGCCTTACACGTAAATCACATGGTTCCACGTGCCTGCACTGGTTAACATCGGTCATTCCTTCCATCCAATGGACTACGACGTCCTAAGTCGTTTTCCTTGGCCCATGGCTTTAGAACACTGTCAACTACGTGTACAGGCCTGTAAAGCCTTAATATGGCCTTTTGACCCCTAATAAAGGCCTGACACGTAAATCACGTGGTTTCACGTGCCTGCGCTGGTTACCAACGGTCTAATCCTTCCACTGTCAATGGACTACGACGTGCTAAGTTGTTTTCCTTGGCGCCATGGCTTTAGAACACTGTGAAATATACGTACAGGCCTGTAAAGGCCGTAAATGGCTCTTTGCCGCCTAATAAAGGCCTTACACGGAAATCATGTGCTTCCACGCATCCAAGCAGGTTACCATTGGTCTAGTCCTTCCACTCTCATTAGACTACGACGTCTATCGTTTTCCTTGGCGCCATGGCTTTAGAACACAACTACGTGTACAGGCCTGTAAAGGCTGTAATATGGCCTGTTGACCCCTAATAAAGGCCTGCCGCGTAAATCACATGGTTCCACGTGCCTGCACTGTTAACATCGGTCTATTCCTTCCATCTCAATGGACTACGACGTCCTAAGTCGTTTTCCTTGGCGCCATGGCTTTAGAACACTGTCAACTACTTACAGGCATGTAAAAGGCTGTAATATGGCCTTTTGCCGCCTAATAAAGGCCTTACACGTAAATCACGTGGTTCCACGTGCTGCGCTGGTTACCATCGGTCTAGTCCTTCCACTCTCAATGGACTACGACGTCTAAGTTGTTTTTCTTGGCGCCATGGCTGTAGAATGCCGTCAACTACGTGCATATGCCTCTGAAGGCTGTAATTGGCCTTTTGCGGCCTAATAAAGGCCTAACATGTAAATCATGTTGTTCCACGTGCCTGCGCAGGTTACCATCGTGTAGTCCTTCCACTTCAATGAACTACGACGTCCTAAGTCGTTTTCCTTGGGGCCATGGCTTTAGAACACTGTCAACTGCGTGCACAGGCCTCTAAAGGCTGTAATATGGCCTTTTACGGCTAATAAGCGCTTACACGTAAATCACGTGGTTGCATCCAAGCAGGTTACCATTGATCTAGTCCTTCCAGTCTCATGACTACTACCTCCTAAGTCATTTTCCCTGATGCCATGGCTTTAGAACACTGTCAACTACGTGTACAGGCCTGTAAAGGATGTATATGGTCTTTTGACGCCTAATAAAGGCCTTACACGTAAATCATGGTTCCACGTGCCTGCGCTGTTACTATCGGTCTATTCCTTCCACTCTCAATGGACTACGACGTGCTAAGTCGTTTTCCCTGGGCCATGGCTTTAGAACACTGTCAACATGCACAGGCCTGTAAAGGCCGTAATATGGCTTTTTGCCGCCTAATAAAGGCCTTACACGGAAATCACGTCTTCCACGCATCCCAAGCAGGTTACCATGGTTTAGTCCTTCCACTCTCATTAGACTACGACGTCTAAGTCGTTTTCCTTGGCACCATGGCTTTAGAACACCGTCAACTACGTGCACAGGCCTGTAAAGGCTGTAATATGGCCTTTTGACCCCTAATAAAGGCCTTACAGGTAAATCAATCACATGGTTCCACGTGCTGCACTGGGTTACCATTCGGTCTATTCCTGCCATCTCAATGGTCTACGACGTCCTAAGTCATTTTCCTTGGCGCCATGGCTTTAGAACACTGTCAACTACGTTACAGGCCTGTAAAGGCTGTAATATGGCCTTTTGACCCCTAAAAAGGCCTGCGCGTAAATCACGTGTTTCACGTGCCTGCGCTGGTTACCAACGGTCTAATCTCTTCCACTGTCAATGGACTACGACGTCCTAAGTCGTTTTCCTTGGCGCCATGGCTTTAGAACGCCGTCAACTACATGCACATGCCTCTAAAGGCTG
>JASGCC010004732.1:0-18793 GCA_030067915.1 Hydractinia echinata | reverse complement strand
CCCAGTGTAATTGCTGAGTTCCAGCAATCATGTCAAATTAAGAAGAATGTTATTTCTTGGAGTCCAATTGTCTCATTTATCACATTTATAAGGTCAAAGTCCAAAATCAGTTCAATTAAGTCCCACAGTCAATCGTTTCACTGTTAAAAGCGATGCAACCTAGTAATATCAGAAAAATATCGCTAAATACATGTTGGTACGAATATGTGACGCAACCGTTGTAACTCAAACGGACTGATACCGTTAGAAAGTCAATGAAATGTAGTTTTTGAAACTGTCTCTATTTCTTCAGCGCGCGCTAACGGCTAGGATTGGTCCCACAGTGAAAAATGACTTATTTATCTAAATTTTTAAATAAAGCGCTACCACAGCGCCCAGTGTAATTGCTGAGTTCCAGCAATCATGTCAAATTAAGAAGAATGTTATTTCTTGGAGTCCAATTGTCTCATTTATCACATTTATAAGGTCAAAGTCCAAAATCAGTTCAATTAAGTCCCACAGTCAATCGTTTCACTGTTAAAAGCGATGCAACCTAGTAATATCAGAAAAATATCGCTAAATACATGTTGGTACGAATATGTGACGCAACCGTTGTAACTCAAACGGACTGATACCGTTAGAAAGTCAATGAAATGTAGTTTTTGAAACTGTCTCTATTTCTTCAGCGCGCGCTAACGGCTAGGATTGGTCCCACAGTGAAAAATGACTTATTTATCTAAATTTTTAAATAAAGCGCTACCACAGCGCCCAGTGTAATTGCTGAGTTCCAGCAATCATGTCAAATTAAGAAGAATGTTATTTCTTGGAGTCCAATTGTCTCATTTATCACATTTATAAGGTCAAAGTCCAAAATCAGTTCAATTAAGTCCCACAGTCAATCGTTTCACTGTTAAAAGCGATGCAACCTAGTAATATCAGAAAAATATCGCTAAATACATGTTGGTACGAATATGTGACGCAACCGTTGTAACTCAAACGGACTGATACCGTTAGAAAGTCAATGAAATGTAGTTTTTGAAACTGTCTCTATTTCTTCAGCGCGCGCTAACGGCTAGGATTGGTCCCACAGTGAAAAATGACTTATTTATCTAAATTTTTAAATAAAGCGCTACCACAGCGCCCAGTGTAATTGCTGAGTTCCAGCAATCATGTCAAATTAAGAAGAATGTTATTTCTTGGAGTCCAATTGTCTCATTTATCACATTTATAAGGTCAAAGTCCAAAATCAGTTCAATTAAGTCCCACAGTCAATCGTTTCACTGTTAAAAGCGATGCAACCTAGTAATATCAGAAAAATATCGCTAAATACATGTTGGTACGAATATGTGACGCAACCGTTGTAACTCAAACGGACTGATACCGTTAGAAAGTCAATGAAATGTAGTTTTTGAAACTGTCTCTATTTCTTCAGCGCGCGCTAACGCTAGGATTGGTCCCACAGTGAAAAATGACTTATTTATCTAAATTTTTAAATAAAGCGCTACCACAGCGCCCAGTGTAATTGCTGAGTTCCAGCAATCATGTCAAATTAAGAAGAATGTTATTTCTTGGAGTCCAATTGTCTCATTTATCACATTTATAAGGTCAAAGTCCAAAATCAGTTCAATTAAGTCCCACAGTCAATCGTTTCACTGTTAAAAGCGATGCAACCTAGTAATATCAGAAAAATATCGCTAAATACATGTTGGTACGAATATGTGACGCAACCGTTGTAACTCAAACGGACTGATACCGTTAGAAAGTCAATGAAATGTAGTTTTTGAAACTGTCTCTATTTCTTCAGCGCGGCTAACGGCTAGGATTGGTCCCACAGTGAAAAATGACTTATTTATCTAAATTTTTAAATAAAGCGCTACCAGCGCCCAGTGTAATTGCTGAGTTCCAGCAATCATGTCAAATTAAGAAGAATGTTATTTCTTGGAGTCCAATTGTCTCATTTATCACATTTATAAGGTCAAAGTCCAAAATCAGTTCAATTAAGTCCCACAGTCAATCGTTTCACTGTTAAAAGCGATGCAACCTAGTAATATCAGAAAAATATCGCTAAATACATGTTGGTACGAATATGTGACGCAACCGTTGTAACTCAAACGGACTGATACCGTTAGAAAGTCAATGAAATGTAGTTTTTGAAACTGTCTCTATTTCTTCAGCGCGCGCTAACGGCTAGGATTGGTCCCACAGTAAAAATGACTTATTTATCTAAATTTTTAAATAAAGCGCTACCACAGCGCCCAGTGTAATTGCTGAGTTCCAGCAATCATGTCAAATTAAGAAGAATGTTATTTCTTGGAGTCCAATTGTCTCATTTATCACATTTATAAGGTCAAAGTCCAAAATCAGTTCAATTAAGTCCCACAGTCAATCGTTTCACTGTTAAAAGCGATGCAACCTAGTAATATCAGAAAAATATCGCTAAATACATGTTGGTACGAATATGTGACGCAACCGTTGTAACTCAAACGGACTGATACCGTTAGAAAGTCAATGAAATGTAGTTTTTGAAACTGTCTCTATTTCTTCAGCGCGCGCTAACGGCTAGGATTGGTCCCACAGTAAAAATGACTTATTTATCTAAATTTTTAAATAAAGCGCTACCACAGCGCCCAGTGTAATTGCTGAGTTCCAGCAATCATGTCAAATTAAGAAGAATGTTATTTCTTGGAGTCCAATTGTCTCATTTATCACATTTATAAGGTCAAAGTCCAAAATCAGTTCAATTAAGTCCCACAGTCAATCGTTTCACTGTTAAAAGCGATGCAACCTAGTAATATCAGAAAAATATCGCTAAATACATGTTGGTACGAATATGTGACGCAACCGTTGTAACTCAAACGGACTGATACCGTTAGAAAGTCAATGAAATGTAGTTTTTGAAACTGTCTCTATTTCTTCAGCGCGCGCTAACGGCTAGGATTGGTCCCACAGTGAAAAATGACTTATTTATCTAAATTTTTAAATAAAGCGCTACCACAGCGCCCAGTGTAATTGCTGAGTTCCAGCAATCATGTCAAATTAAGAAGAATGTTATTTCTTGGAGTCCAATTGTCTCATTTATCACATTTATAAGGTCAAAGTCCAAAATCAGTTCAATTAAGTCCCACAGTCAATCGTTTCACTGTTAAAAGCGATGCAACCTAGTAATATCAGAAAAATATCGCTAAATACATGTTGGTACGAATATGTGACGCAACCGTTGTAACTCAAACGGACTGATACCGTTAGAAAGTCAATGAAATGTAGTTTTTGAAACTGTCTCTATTTCTTCAGCGCGCGCTAACGGCTAGGATTGGTCCCACAGTAAAAAATGACTTATTTATCTAAATTTTTAAATAAAGCGCTACCACAGCGCCCAGTGTAATTGCTGAGTTCCAGCAATCATGTCAAATTAAGAAGAATGTTATTTCTTGGAGTCCAATTGTCTCATTTATCACATTTATAAGGTCAAAGTCCAAAATCAGTTCAATTAAGTCCCACAGTCAATCGTTTCACTGTTAAAAGCGATGCAACCTAGTAATATCAGAAAAATATCGCTAAATACATGTTGGTACGAATATGTGACGCAACCGTTGTAACTCAAACGGACTGATACCGTTAGAAAGTCAATGAAATGTAGTTTTTGAAACTGTCTCTATTTCTTCAGCGCGCGCTAACGGCTAGGATTGGTCCCACAGTGAAAAATGACTTATTTATCTAAATTTTTAAATAAAGCGCTACCACAGCGCCCAGTGTAATTGCTGAGTTCCAGCAATCATGTCAAATTAAGAAGAATGTTATTTCTTGGAGTCCAATTGTCTCATTTATCACATTTATAAGGTCAAAGTCCAAAATCAGTTCAATTAAGTCCCACAGTCAATCGTTTCACTGTTAAAAGCGATGCAACCTAGTAATATCAGAAAAATATCGCTAAATACATGTTGGTACGAATATGTGACGCAACCGTTGTAACTCAAACGGACTGATACCGTTAGAAAGTCAATGAAATGTAGTTTTTGAAACTGTCTCTATTTCTTCAGCGCGCGCTAACGGCTAGGATTGGTCCCACAGTGAAAAATGACTTATTTATCTAAATTTTTAAATAAAGCGCTACCACAGCGCCCAGTGTAATTGCTGAGTTCCAGCAATCATGTCAAATTAAGAAGAATGTTATTTCTTGGAGTCCAATTGTCTCATTTATCACATTTATAAGGTCAAAGTCCAAAATCAGTTCAATTAAGTCCCACAGTCAATCGTTTCACTGTTAAAAGCGATGCAACCTAGTAATATCAGAAAAATATCGCTAAATACATGTTGGTACGAATATGTGACGCAACCGTTGTAACTCAAACGGACTGATACCGTTAGAAAGTCAATGAAATGTAGTTTTTGAAACTGTCTCTATTTCTTCAGCGCGCGCTAACGGCTAGGATTGGTCCCACAGTGAAAAATGACTTATTTATCTAAATTTTTAAATAAAGCGCTACCACAGCGCCCAGTGTAATTGCTGAGTTCCAGCAATCATGTCAAATTAAGAAGAATGTTATTTCTTGGAGTCCAATTGTCTCATTTATCACATTTATAAGGTCAAAGTCCAAAATCAGTTCAATTAAGTCCCACAGTCAATCGTTTCACTGTTAAAAGCGATGCAACCTAGTAATATCAGAAAAATATCGCTAAATACATGTTGGTACGAATATGTGACGCAACCGTTGTAACTCAAACGGACTGATACCGTTAGAAAGTCAATGAAATGTAGTTTTTGAAACTGTCTCTATTTCTTCAGCGCGCGCTAACGGCTAGGATTGGTCCCACAGTAAAAATGACTTATTTATCTAAATTTTTAAATAAAGCGCTACCACAGCGCCCAGTGTAATTGCTGAGTTCCAGCAATCATGTCAAATTAAGAAGAATGTTATTTCTTGGAGTCCAATTGTCTCATTTATCACATTTATAAGGTCAAAGTCCAAAATCAGTTCAATTAAGTCCCACAGTCAATCGTTTCACTGTTAAAAGCGATGCAACCTAGTAATATCAGAAAAATATCGCTAAATACATGTTGGTACGAATATGTGACGCAACCGTTGTAACTCAAACGGACTGATACCGTTAGAAAGTCAATGAAATGTAGTTTTTGAAACTGTCTCTATTTCTTCAGCGCGCGCTAACGGCTAGGATTGGTCCCACAGTAAAAATGACTTATTTATCTAAATTTTTAAATAAAGCGCTACCACAGCGCCCAGTGTAATTGCTGAGTTCCAGCAATCATGTCAAATTAAGAAGAATGTTATTTCTTGGAGTCCAATTGTCTCATTTATCACATTTATAAGGTCAAAGTCCAAAATCAGTTCAATTAAGTCCCACAGTCAATCGTTTCACTGTTAAAAGCGATGCAACCTAGTAATATCAGAAAAATATCGCTAAATACATGTTGGTACGAATATGTGACGCAACCGTTGTAACTCAAACGGACTGATACCGTTAGAAAGTCAATGAAATGTAGTTTTTGAAACTGTCTCTATTTCTTCAGCGCGCGCTAACGGCTAGGATTGGTCCCACAGTGAAAAATGACTTATTTATCTAAATTTTTAAATAAAGCGCTACCACAGCGCCCAGTGTAATTGCTGAGTTCCAGCAATCATGTCAAATTAAGAAGAATGTTATTTCTTGGAGTCCAATTGTCTCATTTATCACATTTATAAGGTCAAAGTCCAAAATCAGTTCAATTAAGTCCCACAGTCAATCGTTTCACTGTTAAAAGCGATGCAACCTAGTAATATCAGAAAAATATCGCTAAATACATGTTGGTACGAATATGTGACGCAACCGTTGTAACTCAAACGGACTGATACCGTTAGAAAGTCAATGAAATGTAGTTTTTGAAACTGTCTCTATTTCTTCAGCGCGCGCTAACGGCTAGGATTGGTCCCACAGTGAAAAATGACTTATTTATCTAAATTTTTAAATAAAGCGCTACCACAGCGCCCAGTGTAATTGCTGAGTTCCAGCAATCATGTCAAATTAAGAAGAATGTTATTTCTTGGAGTCCAATTGTCTCATTTATCACATTTATAAGGTCAAAGTCCAAAATCAGTTCAATTAAGTCCCACAGTCAATCGTTTCACTGTTAAAAGCGATGCAACCTAGTAATATCAGAAAAATATCGCTAAATACATGTTGGTACGAATATGTGACGCAACCGTTGTAACTCAAACGGACTGATACCGTTAGAAAGTCAATGAAATGTAGTTTTTGAAACTGTCTCTATTTCTTCAGCGCGCGCTAACGGCTAGGATTGGTCCCACAGTAAAAATGACTTATTTATCTAAATTTTTAAATAAAGCGCTACCACAGCGCCCAGTGTAATTGCTGAGTTCCAGCAATCATGTCAAATTAAGAAGAATGTTATTTCTTGGAGTCCAATTGTCTCATTTATCACATTTATAAGGTCAAAGTCCAAAATCAGTTCAATTAAGTCCCACAGTCAATCGTTTCACTGTTAAAAGCGATGCAACCTAGTAATATCAGAAAAATATCGCTAAATACATGTTGGTACGAATATGTGACGCAACCGTTGTAACTCAAACGGACTGATACCGTTAGAAAGTCAATGAAATGTAGTTTTTGAAACTGTCTCTATTTCTTCAGCGCGCGCTAACGGCTAGGATTGGTCCCACAGTAAAAATGACTTATTTATCTAAATTTTTAAATAAAGCGCTACCACAGCGCCCAGTGTAATTGCTGAGTTCCAGCAATCATGTCAAATTAAGAAGAATGTTATTTCTTGGAGTCCAATTGTCTCATTTATCACATTTATAAGGTCAAAGTCCAAAATCAGTTCAATTAAGTCCCACAGTCAATCGTTTCACTGTTAAAAGCGATGCAACCTAGTAATATCAGAAAAATATCGCTAAATACATGTTGGTACGAATATGTGACGCAACCGTTGTAACTCAAACGGACTGATACCGTTAGAAAGTCAATGAAATGTAGTTTTTGAAACTGTCTCTATTTCTTCAGCGCGCGCTAACGGCTAGGATTGGTCCCACAGTAAAAATGACTTATTTATCTAAATTTTTAAATAAAGCGCTACCACAGCGCCCAGTGTAATTGCTGAGTTCCAGCAATCATGTCAAATTAAGAAGAATGTTATTTCTTGGAGTCCAATTGTCTCATTTATCACATTTATAAGGTCAAAGTCCAAAATCAGTTCAATTAAGTCCCACAGTCAATCGTTTCACTGTTAAAAGCGATGCAACCTAGTAATATCAGAAAAATATCGCTAAATACATGTTGGTACGAATATGTGACGCAACCGTTGTAACTCAAACGGACTGATACCGTTAGAAAGTCAATGAAATGTAGTTTTTGAAACTGTCTCTATTTCTTCAGCGCGCGCTAACGGCTAGGATTGGTCCCACAGTAAAAATGACTTATTTATCTAAATTTTTAAATAAAGCGCTACCACAGCGCCCAGTGTAATTGCTGAGTTCCAGCAATCATGTCAAATTAAGAAGAATGTTATTTCTTGGAGTCCAATTGTCTCATTTATCACATTTATAAGGTCAAAGTCCAAAATCAGTTCAATTAAGTCCCACAGTCAATCGTTTCACTGTTAAAAGCGATGCAACCTAGTAATATCAGAAAAATATCGCTAAATACATGTTGGTACGAATATGTGACGCAACCGTTGTAACTCAAACGGACTGATACCGTTAGAAAGTCAATGAAATGTAGTTTTTGAAACTGTCTCTATTTCTTCAGCGCGCTAACGGCTAGGATTGGTCCCACAGTAAAAATGACTTATTTATCTAAATTTTTAAATAAAGCGCTACCACAGCGCCCAGTGTAATTGCTGAGTTCCAGCAATCATGTCAAATTAAGAAGAATGTTATTTCTTGGAGTCCAATTGTCTCATTTATCACATTTATAAGGTCAAAGTCCAAAATCAGTTCAATTAAGTCCCACAGTCAATCGTTTCACTGTTAAAAGCGATGCAACCTAGTAATATCAGAAAAATATCGCTAAATACATGTTGGTACGAATATGTGACGCAACCGTTGTAACTCAAACGGACTGATACCGTTAGAAAGTCAATGAAATGTAGTTTTTGAAACTGTCTCTATTTCTTCAGCGCGCGCTAACGGCTAGGATTGGTCCCACAGTAAAAATGACTTATTTATCTAAATTTTTAAATAAAGCGCTACCACAGCGCCCAGTGTAATTGCTGAGTTCCAGCAATCATGTCAAATTAAGAAGAATGTTATTTCTTGGAGTCCAATTGTCTCATTTATCACATTTATAAGGTCAAAGTCCAAAATCAGTTCAATTAAGTCCCACAGTCAATCGTTTCACTGTTAAAAGCGATGCAACCTAGTAATATCAGAAAAATATCGCTAAATACATGTTGGTACGAATATGTGACGCAACCGTTGTAACTCAAACGGACTGATACCGTTAGAAAGTCAATGAAATGTAGTTTTTGAAACTGTCTCTATTTCTTCAGCGCGCGCTAACGGCTAGGATTGGTCCCACAGTAAAAATGACTTATTTATCTAAATTTTTAAATAAAGCGCTACCACAGCGCCCAGTGTAATTGCTGAGTTCCAGCAATCATGTCAAATTAAGAAGAATGTTATTTCTTGGAGTCCAATTGTCTCATTTATCACATTTATAAGGTCAAAGTCCAAAATCAGTTCAATTAAGTCCCACAGTCAATCGTTTCACTGTTAAAAGCGATGCAACCTAGTAATATCAGAAAAATATCGCTAAATACATGTTGGTACGAATATGTGACGCAACCGTTGTAACTCAAACGGACTGATACCGTTAGAAAGTCAATGAAATGTAGTTTTTGAAACTGTCTCTATTTCTTCAGCGCGCGCTAACGGCTAGGATTGGTCCCACAGTAAAAATGACTTATTTATCTAAATTTTTAAATAAAGCGCTACCACAGCGCCCAGTGTAATTGCTGAGTTCCAGCAATCATGTCAAATTAAGAAGAATGTTATTTCTTGGAGTCCAATTGTCTCATTTATCACATTTATAAGGTCAAAGTCCAAAATCAGTTCAATTAAGTCCCACAGTCAATCGTTTCACTGTTAAAAGCGATGCAACCTAGTAATATCAGAAAAATATCGCTAAATACATGTTGGTACGAATATGTGACGCAACCGTTGTAACTCAAACGGACTGATACCGTTAGAAAGTCAATGAAATGTAGTTTTTGAAACTGTCTCTATTTCTTCAGCGCGCGCTAACGGCTAGGATTGGTCCCACAGTAAAAATGACTTATTTATCTAAATTTTTAAATAAAGCGCTACCACAGCGCCCAGTGTAATTGCTGAGTTCCAGCAATCATGTCAAATTAAGAAGAATGTTATTTCTTGGAGTCCAATTGTCTCATTTATCACATTTATAAGGTCAAAGTCCAAAATCAGTTCAATTAAGTCCCACAGTCAATCGTTTCACTGTTAAAAGCGATGCAACCTAGTAATATCAGAAAAATATCGCTAAATACATGTTGGTACGAATATGTGACGCAACCGTTGTAACTCAAACGGACTGATACCGTTAGAAAGTCAATGAAATGTAGTTTTTGAAACTGTCTCTATTTCTTCAGCGCGCGCTAACGGCTAGGATTGGTCCCACAGTAAAAATGACTTATTTATCTAAATTTTTAAATAAAGCGCTACCACAGCGCCCAGTGTAATTGCTGAGTTCCAGCAATCATGTCAAATTAAGAAGAATGTTATTTCTTGGAGTCCAATTGTCTCATTTATCACATTTATAAGGTCAAAGTCCAAAATCAGTTCAATTAAGTCCCACAGTCAATCGTTTCACTGTTAAAAGCGATGCAACCTAGTAATATCAGAAAAATATCGCTAAATACATGTTGGTACGAATATGTGACGCAACCGTTGTAACTCAAACGGACTGATACCGTTAGAAAGTCAATGAAATGTAGTTTTTGAAACTGTCTCTATTTCTTCAGCGCGCGCTAACGGCTAGGATTGGTCCCACAGTAAAAATGACTTATTTATCTAAATTTTTAAATAAAGCGCTACCACAGCGCCCAGTGTAATTGCTGAGTTCCAGCAATCATGTCAAATTAAGAAGAATGTTATTTCTTGGAGTCCAATTGTCTCATTTATCACATTTATAAGGTCAAAGTCCAAAATCAGTTCAATTAAGTCCCACAGTCAATCGTTTCACTGTTAAAAGCGATGCAACCTAGTAATATCAGAAAAATATCGCTAAATACATGTTGGTACGAATATGTGACGCAACCGTTGTAACTCAAACGGACTGATACCGTTAGAAAGTCAATGAAATGTAGTTTTTGAAACTGTCTCTATTTCTTCAGCGCGCGCTAACGGCTAGGATTGGTCCCACAGTAAAAATGACTTATTTATCTAAATTTTTAAATAAAGCGCTACCACAGCGCCCAGTGTAATTGCTGAGTTCCAGCAATCATGTCAAATTAAGAAGAATGTTATTTCTTGGAGTCCAATTGTCTCATTTATCACATTTATAAGGTCAAAGTCCAAAATCAGTTCAATTAAGTCCCACAGTCAATCGTTTCACTGTTAAAAGCGATGCAACCTAGTAATATCAGAAAAATATCGCTAAATACATGTTGGTACGAATATGTGACGCAACCGTTGTAACTCAAACGGACTGATACCGTTAGAAAGTCAATGAAATGTAGTTTTTGAAACTGTCTCTATTTCTTCAGCGCGCGCTAACGGCTAGGATTGGTCCCACAGTAAAAATGACTTATTTATCTAAATTTTTAAATAAAGCGCTACCACAGCGCCCAGTGTAATTGCTGAGTTCCAGCAATCATGTCAAATTAAGAAGAATGTTATTTCTTGGAGTCCAATTGTCTCATTTATCACATTTATAAGGTCAAAGTCCAAAATCAGTTCAATTAAGTCCCACAGTCAATCGTTTCACTGTTAAAAGCGATGCAACCTAGTAATATCAGAAAAATATCGCTAAATACATGTTGGTACGAATATGTGACGCAACCGTTGTAACTCAAACGGACTGATACCGTTAGAAAGTCAATGAAATGTAGTTTTTGAAACTGTCTCTATTTCTTCAGCGCGCGCTAACGGCTAGGATTGGTCCCACAGTGAAAAATGACTTATTTATCTAAATTTTTAAATAAAGCGCTACCACAGCGCCCAGTGTAATTGCTGAGTTCCAGCAATCATGTCAAATTAAGAAGAATGTTATTTCTTGGAGTCCAATTGTCTCATTTATCACATTTATAAGGTCAAAGTCCAAAATCAGTTCAATTAAGTCCCACAGTCAATCGTTTCACTGTTAAAAGCGATGCAACCTAGTAATATCAGAAAAATATCGCTAAATACATGTTGGTACGAATATGTGACGCAACCGTTGTAACTCAAACGGACTGATACCGTTAGAAAGTCAATGAAATGTAGTTTTTGAAACTGTCTCTATTTCTTCAGCGCGCGCTAACGGCTAGGATTGGTCCCACAGTAAAAATGACTTATTTATCTAAATTTTTAAATAAAGCGCTACCACAGCGCCCAGTGTAATTGCTGAGTTCCAGCAATCATGTCAAATTAAGAAGAATGTTATTTCTTGGAGTCCAATTGTCTCATTTATCACATTTATAAGGTCAAAGTCCAAAATCAGTTCAATTAAGTCCCACAGTCAATCGTTTCACTGTTAAAAGCGATGCAACCTAGTAATATCAGAAAAATATCGCTAAATACATGTTGGTACGAATATGTGACGCAACCGTTGTAACTCAAACGGACTGATACCGTTAGAAAGTCAATGAAATGTAGTTTTTGAAACTGTCTCTATTTCTTCAGCGCGCGCTAACGGCTAGGATTGGTCCCACAGTAAAAATGACTTATTTATCTAAATTTTTAAATAAAGCGCTACCACAGCGCCCAGTGTAATTGCTGAGTTCCAGCAATCATGTCAAATTAAGAAGAATGTTATTTCTTGGAGTCCAATTGTCTCATTTATCACATTTATAAGGTCAAAGTCCAAAATCAGTTCAATTAAGTCCCACAGTCAATCGTTTCACTGTTAAAAGCGATGCAACCTAGTAATATCAGAAAAATATCGCTAAATACATGTTGGTACGAATATGTGACGCAACCGTTGTAACTCAAACGGACTGATACCGTTAGAAAGTCAATGAAATGTAGTTTTTGAAACTGTCTCTATTTCTTCAGCGCGCGCTAACGGCTAGGATTGGTCCCACAGTAAAAATGACTTATTTATCTAAATTTTTAAATAAAGCGCTACCACAGCGCCCAGTGTAATTGCTGAGTTCCAGCAATCATGTCAAATTAAGAAGAATGTTATTTCTTGGAGTCCAATTGTCTCATTTATCACATTTATAAGGTCAAAGTCCAAAATCAGTTCAATTAAGTCCCACAGTCAATCGTTTCACTGTTAAAAGCGATGCAACCTAGTAATATCAGAAAAATATCGCTAAATACATGTTGGTACGAATATGTGACGCAACCGTTGTAACTCAAACGGACTGATACCGTTAGAAAGTCAATGAAATGTAGTTTTTGAAACTGTCTCTATTTCTTCAGCGCGCGCTAACGGCTAGGATTGGTCCCACAGTAAAAATGACTTATTTATCTAAATTTTTAAATAAAGCGCTACCACAGCGCCCAGTGTAATTGCTGAGTTCCAGCAATCATGTCAAATTAAGAAGAATGTTATTTCTTGGAGTCCAATTGTCTCATTTATCACATTTATAAGGTCAAAGTCCAAAATCAGTTCAATTAAGTCCCACAGTCAATCGTTTCACTGTTAAAAGCGATGCAACCTAGTAATATCAGAAAAATATCGCTAAATACATGTTGGTACGAATATGTGACGCAACCGTTGTAACTCAAACGGACTGATACCGTTAGAAAGTCAATGAAATGTAGTTTTTGAAACTGTCTCTATTTCTTCAGCGCGCGCTAACGGCTAGGATTGGTCCCACAGTGAAAAATGACTTATTTATCTAAATTTTTAAATAAAGCGCTACCACAGCGCCCAGTGTAATTGCTGAGTTCCAGCAATCATGTCAAATTAAGAAGAATGTTATTTCTTGGAGTCCAATTGTCTCATTTATCACATTTATAAGGTCAAAGTCCAAAATCAGTTCAATTAAGTCCCACAGTCAATCGTTTCACTGTTAAAAGCGATGCAACCTAGTAATATCAGAAAAATATCGCTAAATACATGTTGGTACGAATATGTGACGCAACCGTTGTAACTCAAACGGACTGATACCGTTAGAAAGTCAATGAAATGTAGTTTTTGAAACTGTCTCTATTTCTTCAGCGCGCGCTAACGGCTAGGATTGGTCCCACAGTAAAAATGACTTATTTATCTAAATTTTTAAATAAAGCGCTACCACAGCGCCCAGTGTAATTGCTGAGTTCCAGCAATCATGTCAAATTAAGAAGAATGTTATTTCTTGGAGTCCAATTGTCTCATTTATCACATTTATAAGGTCAAAGTCCAAAATCAGTTCAATTAAGTCCCACAGTCAATCGTTTCACTGTTAAAAGCGATGCAACCTAGTAATATCAGAAAAATATCGCTAAATACATGTTGGTACGAATATGTGACGCAACCGTTGTAACTCAAACGGACTGATACCGTTAGAAAGTCAATGAAATGTAGTTTTTGAAACTGTCTCTATTTCTTCAGCGCGCGCTAACGGCTAGGATTGGTCCCACAGTAAAAATGACTTATTTATCTAAATTTTTAAATAAAGCGCTACCACAGCGCCCAGTGTAATTGCTGAGTTCCAGCAATCATGTCAAATTAAGAAGAATGTTATTTCTTGGAGTCCAATTGTCTCATTTATCACATTTATAAGGTCAAAGTCCAAAATCAGTTCAATTAAGTCCCACAGTCAATCGTTTCACTGTTAAAAGCGATGCAACCTAGTAATATCAGAAAAATATCGCTAAATACATGTTGGTACGAATATGTGACGCAACCGTTGTAACTCAAACGGACTGATACCGTTAGAAAGTCAATGAAATGTAGTTTTTGAAACTGTCTCTATTTCTTCAGCGCGCGCTAACGGCTAGGATTGGTCCCACAGTAAAAATGACTTATTTATCTAAATTTTTAAATAAAGCGCTACCACAGCGCCCAGTGTAATTGCTGAGTTCCAGCAATCATGTCAAATTAAGAAGAATGTTATTTCTTGGAGTCCAATTGTCTCATTTATCACATTTATAAGGTCAAAGTCCAAAATCAGTTCAATTAAGTCCCACAGTCAATCGTTTCACTGTTAAAAGCGATGCAACCTAGTAATATCAGAAAAATATCGCTAAATACATGTTGGTACGAATATGTGACGCAACCGTTGTAACTCAAACGGACTGATACCGTTAGAAAGTCAATGAAATGTAGTTTTTGAAACTGTCTCTATTTCTTCAGCGCGCGCTAACGGCTAGGATTGGTCCCACAGTGAAAAATGACTTATTTATCTAAATTTTTAAATAAAGCGCTACCACAGCGCCCAGTGTAATTGCTGAGTTCCAGCAATCATGTCAAATTAAGAAGAATGTTATTTCTTGGAGTCCAATTGTCTCATTTATCACATTTATAAGGTCAAAGTCCAAAATCAGTTCAATTAAGTCCCACAGTCAATCGTTTCACTGTTAAAAGCGATGCAACCTAGTAATATCAGAAAAATATCGCTAAATACATGTTGGTACGAATATGTGACGCAACCGTTGTAACTCAAACGGACTGATACCGTTAGAAAGTCAATGAAATGTAGTTTTTGAAACTGTCTCTATTTCTTCAGCGCGCGCTAACGGCTAGGATTGGTCCCACAGTAAAAATGACTTATTTATCTAAATTTTTAAATAAAGCGCTACCACAGCGCCCAGTGTAATTGCTGAGTTCCAGCAATCATGTCAAATTAAGAAGAATGTTATTTCTTGGAGTCCAATTGTCTCATTTATCACATTTATAAGGTCAAAGTCCAAAATCAGTTCAATTAAGTCCCACAGTCAATCGTTTCACTGTTAAAAGCGATGCAACCTAGTAATATCAGAAAAATATCGCTAAATACATGTTGGTACGAATATGTGACGCAACCGTTGTAACTCAAACGGACTGATACCGTTAGAAAGTCAATGAAATGTAGTTTTTGAAACTGTCTCTATTTCTTCAGCGCGCGCTAACGGCTAGGATTGGTCCCACAGTAAAAATGACTTATTTATCTAAATTTTTAAATAAAGCGCTACCACAGCGCCCAGTGTAATTGCTGAGTTCCAGCAATCATGTCAAATTAAGAAGAATGTTATTTCTTGGAGTCCAATTGTCTCATTTATCACATTTATAAGGTCAAAGTCCAAAATCAGTTCAATTAAGTCCCACAGTCAATCGTTTCACTGTTAAAAGCGATGCAACCTAGTAATATCAGAAAAATATCGCTAAATACATGTTGGTACGAATATGTGACGCAACCGTTGTAACTCAAACGGACTGATACCGTTAGAAAGTCAATGAAATGTAGTTTTTGAAACTGTCTCTATTTCTTCAGCGCGCGCTAACGGCTAGGATTGGTCCCACAGTGAAAAATGACTTATTTATCTAAATTTTTAAATAAAGCGCTACCACAGCGCCCAGTGTAATTGCTGAGTTCCAGCAATCATGTCAAATTAAGAAGAATGTTATTTCTTGGAGTCCAATTGTCTCATTTATCACATTTATAAGGTCAAAGTCCAAAATCAGTTCAATTAAGTCCCACAGTCAATCGTTTCACTGTTAAAAGCGATGCAACCTAGTAATATCAGAAAAATATCGCTAAATACATGTTGGTACGAATATGTGACGCAACCGTTGTAACTCAAACGGACTGATACCGTTAGAAAGTCAATGAAATGTAGTTTTTGAAACTGTCTCTATTTCTTCAGCGCGCGCTAACGGCTAGGATTGGTCCCACAGTAAAAATGACTTATTTATCTAAATTTTTAAATAAAGCGCTACCACAGCGCCCAGTGTAATTGCTGAGTTCCAGCAATCATGTCAAATTAAGAAGAATGTTATTTCTTGGAGTCCAATTGTCTCATTTATCACATTTATAAGGTCAAAGTCCAAAATCAGTTCAATTAAGTCCCACAGTCAATCGTTTCACTGTTAAAAGCGATGCAACCTAGTAATATCAGAAAAATATCGCTAAATACATGTTGGTACGAATATGTGACGCAACCGTTGTAACTCAAACGGACTGATACCGTTAGAAAGTCAATGAAATGTAGTTTTTGAAACTGTCTCTATTTCTTCAGCGCGCGCTAACGGCTAGGATTGGTCCCACAGTGAAAAATGACTTATTTATCTAAATTTTTAAATAAAGCGCTACCACAGCGCCCAGTGTAATTGCTGAGTTCCAGCAATCATGTCAAATTAAGAAGAATGTTATTTCTTGGAGTCCAATTGTCTCATTTATCACATTTATAAGGTCAAAGTCCAAAATCAGTTCAATTAAGTCCCACAGTCAATCGTTTCACTGTTAAAAGCGATGCAACCTAGTAATATCAGAAAAATATCGCTAAATACATGTTGGTACGAATATGTGACGCAACCGTTGTAACTCAAACGGACTGATACCGTTAGAAAGTCAATGAAATGTAGTTTTTGAAACTGTCTCTATTTCTTCAGCGCGCGCTAACGGCTAGGATTGGTCCCACAGTAAAAATGACTTATTTATCTAAATTTTTAAATAAAGCGCTACCACAGCGCCCAGTGTAATTGCTGAGTTCCAGCAATCATGTCAAATTAAGAAGAATGTTATTTCTTGGAGTCCAATTGTCTCATTTATCACATTTATAAGGTCAAAGTCCAAAATCAGTTCAATTAAGTCCCACAGTCAATCGTTTCACTGTTAAAAGCGATGCAACCTAGTAATATCAGAAAAATATCGCTAAATACATGTTGGTACGAATATGTGACGCAACCGTTGTAACTCAAACGGACTGATACCGTTAGAAAGTCAATGAAATGTAGTTTTTGAAACTGTCTCTATTTCTTCAGCGCGCGCTAACGGCTAGGATTGGTCCCACAGTGAAAAATGACTTATTTATCTAAATTTTTAAATAAAGCGCTACCACAGCGCCCAGTGTAATTGCTGAGTTCCAGCAATCATGTCAAATTAAGAAGAATGTTATTTCTTGGAGTCCAATTGTCTCATTTATCACATTTATAAGGTCAAAGTCCAAAATCAGTTCAATTAAGTCCCACAGTCAATCGTTTCACTGTTAAAAGCGATGCAACCTAGTAATATCAGAAAAATATCGCTAAATACATGTTGGTACGAATATGTGACGCAACCGTTGTAACTCAAACGGACTGATACCGTTAGAAAGTCAATGAAATGTAGTTTTTGAAACTGTCTCTATTTCTTCAGCGCGCGCTAACGGCTAGGATTGGTCCCAAGTGAAAAATGACTTATTTATCTAAATTTTTAAATAAAGCGCTACCACAGCGCCCAGTGTAATTGCTGAGTTCCAGCAATCATGTCAAATTAAGAAGAATGTTATTTCTTGGAGTCCAATTGTCTCATTTATCACATTTATAAGGTCAAAGTCCAAAATCAGTTCAATTAAGTCCCACAGTCAATCGTTTCACTGTTAAAAGCGATGCAACCTAGTAATATCAGAAAAATATCGCTAAATACATGTTGGTACGAATATGTGACGCAACCGTTGTAACTCAAACGGACTGATACCGTTAGAAAGTCAATGAAATGTAGTTTTTGAAACTGTCTCTATTTCTTCAGCGCGCGCTAACGGCTAGGATTGGTCCCACAGTGAAAAATGACTTATTTATCTAAATTTTTAAATAAAGCGCTACCACAGCGCCCAGTGTAATTGCTGAGTTCCAGCAATCATGTCAAATTAAGAAGAATGTTATTTCTTGGAGTCCAATTGTCTCATTTATCACATTTATAAGGTCAAAGTCCAAAATCAGTTCAATTAAGTCCCACAGTCAATCGTTTCACTGTTAAAAGCGATGCAACCTAGTAATATCAGAAAAATATCGCTAAATACATGTTGGTACGAATATGTGACGCAACCGTTGTAACTCAAACGGACTGATACCGTTAGAAAGTCAATGAAATGTAGTTTTTGAAACTGTCTCTATTTCTTCAGCGCGCGCTAACGGCTAGGATTGGTCCCACAGTAAAAATGACTTATTTATCTAAATTTTTAAATAAAGCGCTACCACAGCGCCCAGTGTAATTGCTGAGTTCCAGCAATCATGTCAAATTAAGAAGAATGTTATTTCTTGGAGTCCAATTGTCTCATTTATCACATTTATAAGGTCAAAGTCCAAAATCAGTTCAATTAAGTCCCACAGTCAATCGTTTCACTGTTAAAAGCGATGCAACCTAGTAATATCAGAAAAATATCGCTAAATACATGTTGGTACGAATATGTGACGCAACCGTTGTAACTCAAACGGACTGATACCGTTAGAAAGTCAATGAAATGTAGTTTTTGAAACTGTCTCTATTTCTTCAGCGCGCGCTAACGGCTAGGATTGGTCCCACAGTAAAAATGACTTATTTATCTAAATTTTTAAATAAAGCGCTACCATGTAAATTAAGAAGAATGTTATTTCTTGAGTCCAATTGTCTCATTTATCACATTTATAAGGTCAAAGTCCAAATCAGTTCAATTAAGTCCACAGTCAATCGTTTCACTGTTAAAAGCGATGAACCTAGTAATATCAGAAAAATATCGCTAAATACATGTTGGTACGAATATGTGACGCAACCGTT
>JASGCC010004731.1:0-18795 GCA_030067915.1 Hydractinia echinata | reverse complement strand
GACTACTGCTGAATGAAGTCAATGACACTGTCTAGGTTTTTTAAAACTGTCCTCTATCTTATTAGCGCTGCGTTACACCGGCTAAGGATTTCGGATCCCACAGTAAAAATTGAATTACTTTATCTATTTTTTTGAAACTAAAGCGCTACCAAGCGCGAGTGTATTCCAGTTCTCCAGCCAATCATGTCAACTTAAGCAAAATTTATTTCTTGGAGTGCCAATTGTGTCATTTATCACATTTATAAGGTCAAAGTCAAAAATCAGTTCAATTAAGTCCACAAGTCAATCGTTTCAACTGTTAAAGCGATCGTGAACCTAGTAATGCAGAAAAATATCGCTAAATACATGTTGGTCAAACAATATTGTGCGGAGCAACCGTTGTAACTCAAACGCGACTGATAACCGTTTAGAAAGTCACTGAAATGTAGTTTTTGGAAACTGTCTCTATTTTTCAGCGCCCTAACGGCAGGATTTGGGTCCCAAGTTAAAAAAATGAACTTATTTATCTAAATTTTAAATAAAGCGCTATTCACGCGCCCAGTGTAATCGCTGAGTTCCAAGCATCATCGTGAAAATGAAGACAAATGTTTATTTTTGGCAAGTACCATTGTAGTATTTTATCAACATATATAAGGTCAAAGTCCAAATTTCAGTTGAATTAAGTACCAGTACAATCGTCACACTGTTAAAAGCGATGCACCAGTGATGTCATGTAAAATGGTAACTGCATGCCTAGAGATAACATATCGCTAAATACATATTGTACGAAAATGCCAACGCAACCTTTGTACTACGCGAGCTGATACCAGTTGGAAAAGTCAATGAAATGTAGTTTTTGAAACATGTCTCTATCTTCAGCGCGCGCTAACGGCTAGGATTGTCCACAGTAAAAATGACTTATTTATCAAATTTTTAAATAAGCGCTACACTGCGCCCAGTGTAATCGCTGCAGTTCCAGCAATCATGTCAATTAAGAAGATGTTATTTCTTGGAGTCAACTTGTTATTTATACATTTTATAGGTCAAAGTCCAAATCAGTTCATTAAGTCCACAGTCAATCGTTTCACTGTTAAAAGCGATGCAACTAGTAATGTCAGAAAATATCACTAATAACATGTTGCGTACGAATATGTGACGACAACCGTTGTAAACTCAAACGACTGATACCCGTCTTAGAAGTCAATGAAATGTAGTTTTTGAAACTGTCTCTCATTTTCTTCAGCGCGCGCTAACGGCTAGGATTGGTCCCCACAGTAAAAATATATATACTATACTCTAAATTTTAATAAAGACGCTACACGCGCCCGTGTAATTTGAGTTCCAGCAATCATGTCAAATAAGAAAAATGTTTATTTCTTGGAGTCCAATTGTCTCATATTATCACATTTTATAAGGTTCAAAGTCTTAACAAAATCAGTTCAGTTAATCCCATCAGCAATCGCTTTCACCTGCTTAAACGAGGCGATTCAACCTCAGTAAGTTCAAGAACCAAATATCGGCTAAATCACATGTTCGTACGAAATATGTGACGCAACTGCTTGTAACTTGCAAACCGGACTGATACGTTTAGAAAGTCAACTGCAAATGTAGTCTTTTGAAAATCGTCCATTCTATTTCTTCAGGCGTGCCTAACGGCTAGGATTCGGTCCCACAGCAAAAAATGATTATTTTACTCTAATTTTTTAAATAAGCGCACCACGCGGCCAGTGTACTGTTTGAGTTCCGCACCGACGGCAACCACCGAGAACGGACCCCCAGTTCGACATGCCCGCTCACGCCAACCGGAACACGCACGCCACCCCCCCACACCGTTCAGCCTGAGCGAGACGTCGCACATCAGCCAATCCATGTCAAATTAAAGGAAGAAATATATCTTCTTGGAGTCAAGTTGTTCATTATCACTTATTATTAAGGGTCAAAGTCCAAAATCAGTTCAATTTATTTCCCACAGTCATCGTTTTCACTGTTAAAGCGATTGCAACCTAGTAATATAGAAAAATATCGCTAATACATGTTGGTACCAAAATATGTGATTGCAACCCGTCTGTAAGTTCAAACGGACTGATACCGTTAGAAAGTCAATGAAATGTAGTTTTGAAACCGTCTCTATTTTTCAGCGCGCGCTAACGGCTAGGATTGGTCCCACAGTAAAAAATGACTTATTTATCTAAATTTTTTAAATAAAGCGCTACCACAGCGCCCAGTGTAATCGCTGAGTTCCAGCAATCATGTCAAATTAAGAAGAATGTTATTTCTTGGAGTCCAATTGTGTCATTTATCACATTTATAAGGTCAAAGTCCAAAATCAGTTCAATTAAGTCCCACAGTCAATCGTTTCACTGTTAAAAGCGATGCAACCTAGTAATATCAGAAAAATATCGCTAAATACATGTTGGTACGAATATGTGACGCAACCGTTGTAACTCAAACGGACTGATACCGTTAGAAAGTCAATGAAATGTAGTTTTTGAAACCGTCTCTATTTCTTCAGCGCACGCTAACGGCTAGGATTGGTCCCACAGTAAAAATGACTTATTTATCTAAATTTTTAAATAAGCGCTACCACAGCGCCCAGTGTAATCGCTGAGTTCCAGCAATCATGTCAAATTAAGAAGAATGTTATTTCTTGGAGTCCAATTGTATCATTTATCACATTTATAAGGTCAAAGTCCAAAATCAGTTCAATTAAGTCCCACAGTCAATCGTTTCACTGTTAAAAGCGATGCAACCTAGTAATATCAGAAAAATATCGCTAAATACATGTTGGTACGAATATGTGACGCAACCGTTGTAACTCAAACGGACTGATACCGTTAGAAAGTCAATGAAATGTAGTTTTTGAAACCGTCTCTATTTCTTCAGCGCGCGCTAACGGCTAGGATTGGTCCCACAGTAAAAAATGACTTATTTATCTAAATTTTTAAATAAAGCGCTACCACAGCGCCCAGTGTAATCGCTGAGTTCCAGCAATCATGTCAAATTAAGAAGAATGTTATTTCTTGGAGTCCAATTGTGTCATTTATCACATTTATAAGGTCAAAGTCCAAAATCAGTTCAATTAAGTCCCACAGTCAATCGTTTCACTGTTAAAAGCGATGCAACCTAGTAATATCAGAAAAATATCGCTAAATACATGTTGGTACGAATATGTGACGCAACCGTTGTAACTCAAACGGACTGATACCGTTAGAAAGTCAATGAAATGTAGTTTTTGAAACCGTCTCTATTTCTTCAGCGCGCGCTAACGGCTAGGATTGGTCCCACAGTAAAAAATGACTTATTTATCTAAATTTTTAAATAAAGCGCTACCACAGCGCCCAGTGTAATCGCTGAGTTCCAGCAATCATGTCAAATTAAGAAGAATGTTATTTCTTGGAGTCCAATTGTGTCATTTATCACATTTATAAGGTCAAAGTCCAAAATCAGTTCAATTAAGTCCCACAGTCAATCGTTTCACTGTTAAAAGCGATGCAACCTAGTAATATCAGAAAAATATCGCTAAATACATGTTGGTACGAATATGTGACGCAACCGTTGTAACTCAAACGGACTGATACCGTTAGAAAGTCAATGAAATGTAGTTTTTGAAACCGTCTCTATTTCTTCAGCGCGCGCTAACGGCTAGGATTGGTCCCACAGTAAAAAATGACTTATTTATCTAAATTTTTAAATAAAGCGCTACCACAGCGCCCAGTGTAATCGCTGAGTTCCAGCAATCATGTCAAATTAAGAAGAATGTTATTTCTTGGAGTCCAATTGTGTCATTTATCACATTTATAAGGTCAAAGTCCAAAATCAGTTCAATTAAGTCCCACAGTCAATCGTTTCACTGTTAAAAGCGATGCAACCTAGTAATATCAGAAAAATATCGCTAAATACATGTTGGTACGAATATGTGACGCAACCGTTGTAACTCAAACGGACTGATACCGTTAGAAAGTCAATGAAATGTAGTTTTTGAAACCGTCTCTATTTCTTCAGCGCGCGCTAACGGCTAGGATTGGTCCCACAGTAAAAATGACTTATTTATCTAAATTTTTAAATAAAGCGCTACCACAGCGCCCAGTGTAATCGCTGAGTTCCAGCAATCATGTCAAATTAAGAAGAATGTTATTTCTTGGAGTCCAATTGTGTCATTTATCACATTTATAAGGTCAAAGTCCAAAATCAGTTCAATTAAGTCCCACAGTCAATCGTTTCACTGTTAAAAGCGATGCAACCTAGTAATATCAGAAAAATATCGCTAAATACATGTTGGTACGAATATGTGACGCAACCGTTGTAACTCAAACGGACTGATACCGTTAGAAAGTCAATGAAATGTAGTTTTTGAAACCGTCTCTATTTCTTCAGCGCGCGCTAACGGCTAGGATTGGTCCCACAGTAAAAAATGACTTATTTATCTAAATTTTTAAATAAAGCGCTACCACAGCGCCCAGTGTAATCGCTGAGTTCCAGCAATCATGTCAAATTAAGAAGAATGTTATTTCTTGGAGTCCAATTGTGTCATTTATCACATTTATAAGGTCAAAGTCCAAAATCAGTTCAATTAAGTCCCACAGTCAATCGTTTCACTGTTAAAAGCGATGCAACCTAGTAATATCAGAAAAATATCGCTAAATACATGTTGGTACGAATATGTGACGCAACCGTTGTAACTCAAACGGACTGATACCGTTAGAAAGTCAATGAAATGTAGTTTTTGAAACCGTCTCTATTTCTTCAGCGCGCGCTAACGGCTAGGATTGGTCCCACAGTAAAAAATGACTTATTTATCTAAATTTTTAAATAAAGCGCTACCACAGCGCCCAGTGTAATCGCTGAGTTCCAGCAATCATGTCAAATTAAGAAGAATGTTATTTCTTGGAGTCCAATTGTGTCATTTATCACATTTATAAGGTCAAAGTCCAAAATCAGTTCAATTAAGTCCCACAGTCAATCGTTTCACTGTTAAAAGCGATGCAACCTAGTAATATCAGAAAAATATCGCTAAATACATGTTGGTACGAATATGTGACGCAACCGTTGTAACTCAAACGGACTGATACCGTTAGAAAGTCAATGAAATGTAGTTTTTGAAACCGTCTCTATTTCTTCAGCGCACGCTAACGGCTAGGATTGGTCCCACAGTAAAAAATGACTTATTTATCTAAATTTTTAAATGAAGCGCTACCACAGCGCCCAGTGTAATCGCTGAGTTCCAGCAATCATGTCAAATTAAGAAGAATGTTATTTCTTGGAGTCCAATTGTATCATTTATCACATTTATAAGGTCAAAGTCCAAAATCAGTTCAATTAAGTCCCACAGTCAATCGTTTCACTGTTAAAAGCGATGCAACCTAGTAATATCAGAAAAATATCGCTAAATACATGTTGGTACGAATATGTGACGCAACCGTTGTAACTCAAACGGACTGATACCGTTAGAAAGTCAATGAAATGTAGTTTTTGAAACCGTCTCTATTTCTTCAGCGCACGCTAACGGCTAGATTGGTCCCACAGTAAAAAATGACTTATTTATCTAAATTTTTAAATGAAGCGCTACCACAGCGCCCAGTGTAATCGCTGAGTTCCAGCAATCATGTCAAATTAAGAAGAATGATATTTCTTGGAGTCCAATTGTGTCATTTATCACATTTATAAGGTCAAAGTCCAAAATCAGTTCAATTAAGTCCCACAGTCAATCGTTTCACTGTTAAAAGCGATGCAACCTAGTAATATCAGAAAAATATCGCTAAATACATGTTGGTACGAATATGTGACGCAACCGTTGTAACTCAAACGGACTGATACCGTTAGAAAGTCAATGAAATGTAGTTTATGAAACCGTCTCTATTTTTTCAGCGCGCGCTAACGGCTAGGATTGGACCCACAGTAAAAAATGACTTATTTATCTAAATTTTTAAATAAAGCGCTACCACAGCGCCCAGTGTAATCGCTGAGTTCCAGCAATCATGTCAAATTAAGAAGAATGTTATTTCTTGGAGTCCAATTGTGTCATTTATCACATTTATAAGGTCAAAGTCCAAAATCAGTTCAATTAAGTCCCACAGTCAATCGTTTCACTGTTAAAAGCGATGCAACCTAGTAATATCAGAAAAATATCGCTAAATACATGTTGGTACGAATATGTGACGCAACCGTTGTAACTCAAACGGACTGATACCGTTAGAAAGTCAATGAAATGTAGTTTTTGAAACCGTCTCTATTTCTTCAGCGCGCTAACGGCTAGGATTGGTCCCACAGTAAAAAATGACTTATTTATCTAAATTTTTAAATAAAGCGCTACCACAGCGCCCAGTGTAATCGCTGAGTTCCAGCAATCATGTCAAATTAAGAAGAATGTTATTTCTTGGAGTCCAATTGTGTCATTTATCACATTTATAAGGTCAAAGTCCAAAATCAGTTCAATTAAGTCCCACAGTCAATCGTTTCACTGTTAAAAGCGATGCAACCTAGTAATATCAGAAAAATATCGCTAAATACATGTTGGTACGAATATGTGACGCAACCGTTGTAACTCAAACGGACTGATACCGTTAGAAAGTCAATGAAATGTAGTTTATTGAAACCGTCTCTATTTCTTCAGCGCGCGCTAACGGCTAGGATTGGTCCCACAGTAAAAAATGACTTATTTATCTAAATTTTTAAATAAAGCGCTACCACAGCGCCCAGTGTAATCGCTGAGTTCCAGCAATCATGTCAAATTAAGAAGAATGTTATTTCTTGGAGTCCAATTGTGTCATTTATCACATTTATAAGGTCAAAGTCCAAAATCAGTTCAATTAAGTCCCACAGTCAATCGTTTCACTGTTAAAAGCGATGCAACCTAGTAATATCAGAAAAATATCGCTAAATACATGTTGGTACGAATATGTGACGCAACCGTTGTAACTCAAACGGACTGATACCGTTAGAAAGTCAATGAAATGTAGTTTTTGAAACCGTCTCTATTTCTTCAGCGCGCGCTAACGGCTAGGATTGGTCCCACAGTAAAAAATGACTTATTTATCTAAATTTTTAAATAAAGCGCTACCACAGCGCCCAGTGTAATCGCTGAGTTCCAGCAATCATGTCAAATTAAGAAGAATGTTATTTCTTGGAGTCCAATTGTGTCATTTATCACATTTATAAGGTCAAAGTCCAAAATCAGTTCAATTAAGTCCCACAGTCAATCGTTTCACTGTTAAAAGCGATGCAACCTAGTAATATCAGAAAAATATCGCTAAATACATGTTGGTACGAATATGTGACGCAACCGTTGTAACTCAAACGGACTGATACCGTTAGAAAGTCAATGAAATGTAGTTTTTGAAACCGTCTCTATTTCTTCAGCGCGCGCTAACGGCTAGGATTGGTCCCACAGTAAAAATGACTTATTTATCTAAATTTTTAAATGAAGCGCTACCACAGCGCCCAGTGTAATCGCTGAGTTCCAGCAATCATGTCAAATTAAGAAGAATGTTATTTCTTGGAGTCCAATTGTGTCATTTATCACATTTATAAGGTCAAAGTCCAAAATCAGTTCAATTAAGTCCCACAGTCAATCGTTTCACTGTTAAAAGCGATGCAACCTAGTAATATCAGAAAAATATCGCTAAATACATGTTGGTACGAATATGTGACGCAACCGTTGTAACTCAAACGGACTGATACCGTTAGAAAGTCAATGAAATGTAGTTTTTGAAACCGTCTCTATTTCTTCAGCGCACGCTAACGGCTAGATTGGTCCCACAGTATAAAATGACTTTTTTATCTAAATTTTTAAATGAAGCGCTACCACAGCGCCCAGTGCAATCGCTGAGTTCCAGCAATCATGTCAAATTAAGAAGAATGTTATTTCTTGGAGGCCAATTGTGTCATTTATCACATTTATAAGGTCAAAGTCCAAAATCAGTTCAATTAAGTCCCACAGTCAATCGTTTCACTGTTAAAAGCGATGCAACCTAGTATTATCAGAAAAATATCGCTAAATACATGTTGGTACGAATATGTGACACAACCGTTGTAACTCAAACGGACTGATACCGTTAGAAAGTCAATGAAATGTAGTTTTTGAAACCGTCTCTATTTCTTCAGCGCGCGCTAACGGCTAGGATTGGTCCCACAGTAAAAAATGACTTATTTATCTAAATTTTTAAATAAAGCGCTACCACAGCGCCCAGTGTAATCGCTGAGTTCCAGCAATCATGTCAAATTAAGAAGAATGTTATTTCTTGGAGTCCAATTGTGTCATTTATCACATTTATAAGGTCAAAGTCCAAAATCAGTTCAATTAAGTCCCACAGTCAATCGTTTCACTGTTAAAAGCGATGCAACCTAGTAATATCAGAAAAATATCGCTAAATACATGTTGGTACGAATATGTGACGCAACCGTTGTAACTCAAACGGACTGATACCGTTAGAAAGTCAATGAAATGTAGTTTTTGAAACCGTCTCTATTTCTTCAGCGCGCGCTAACGGCTAGGATTGGTCCCACAGTAAAAAATGACTTATTTATCTAAATTTTTAAATAAAGCGCTACCACAGCGCCCAGTGTAATCGCTGAGTTCCAGCAATCATGTCAAATTAAGAAGAATGTTATTTCTTGGAGTCCAATTGTGTCATTTATCACATTTATAAGGTCAAAGTCCAAAATCAGTTCAATTAAGTCCCACAGTCAATCGTTTCACTGTTAAAAGCGATGCAACCTAGTAATATCAGAAAAATATCGCTAAATACTTGTTGGTACGAATATGTGACGCAACCGTTGTAACTCAAACGGACTGATACCGTTAGAAAGTCAATGAAATGTAGTTTTTGAAACCGTCTCTATTTCTTCAGCGCACGCTAACGGCTAGATTGGTCCCACAGTATAAAATGACTTTTTTATCTAAATTTTTAAATGAAGCGCTACCACAGCGCCCAGTGCAATCGCTGAGTTGCAGCAATCATGTCAAATTAAGAAGAATGTTATTTCTTGGAGGCCAATTGTATCATTTATCACATTTATAAGGTCAAAGTCCAAAATCAGTTCAATTAAGTCCCACAATCAATCGTTTCACTGTTAAAAGCGATGCAACCTAGTATTATCAGAAAAATATCGCTAAATACATGTTGGTACGAATATGTGACACAACCGTTGTAACTCAAATGGTCTGATACCGTTAGAAAGTCAATGAAATGTAGTTTTTGAAACCGTCTCTATTTCTTCAGCGCACGCTAACGGCTAGATAGGTCCCTCAGTAAAAAATGACTTATTTATCTAAATTTTTAAATGAAGCGCTACCAGAGCGCCCAGTGTAATCGCTGAGTTCCAGCAATCATGTGAAATTAGAAAGAATGATAATTCTTGGAGTCCAATTGTGTCATTTGTCACATTTATAAGGTCAAAGTCCAAAATCAGTTCAATTAAGTCCCACAGTCAATCGTTTCACTGTTAAAAGCGATGCAACCTAGTAATATCAGAAAAATATCGCTAAATACATGTTGGTACGAATATGTGACGCAACCGTTGTAACTCAAACGGACTGATACCGTTAGAAAGTCAATGAAATTTAGTTTATGAAACCGTCTCTATTTTTTCAGCGCGCGCTAACGGCTAGGATTGGACCAACAGTAAAAAATGACTTATTTATCAAAATTTTTAAATAAAGCGCTACCACAGCGCCCAGTGTAATCGCTGAGTTCCAGCAATCATGTCAAATTAAGAAGAATGTTATTTCTTGGAGTCCAATTGTGTCATTTATCACATTTATAAGGTCAAAGTCCAAAATCAGTTCAATTAAGTCCCACAGTCAATCGTTTCACTGTTAAAAGCGATGCAACCTAGTAATATCAGAAAAATATCGCTAAATACATGTTGGTACGAATATGTGACGCAACCGTTGTAACTCAAACGGATGGATACCGTTAGAAAGTCAATGAAATGTAGTTTTTGAAACCGTCTCTATTTCTTCAGCGCGCGCTAACGGCTAGGATTGGTCCCACAGTAAAAAATGACTTATTTATCTAAATTTTTAAATGAAGCGCTACCACAGCGCCCAGTGTAATCGCTGAGTTCCAGCAATCATGTCAAATTAAGAAGAATGTTATTTCTTGGAGTCCAATTGTGTCATTTATCACATTTATAAGGTCAAAGTCCAAAATCAGTTCAATTAAGTCCCACAGTCAATCGTTTCACTGTTAAAAGCGATGCAACCTAGTAATATCAGAAAAATATCGCTAAATACATGTTGGTACGAATATGTGACGCAACCGTTGTAACTCAAACGGACTGATACCGTTAGAAAGTCAATGAAATGTAGTTTATGAAACCGTCTCTATTTCTTCAGCGCGCGCTAACGGCTAGGATTGGTCCCACAGTAAAAAATGACTTATTTATCTAAATTTTTAAATAAAGCGCTACCACAGCGCCCAGTGTAATCGCTGAGTTCCAGCAATCATGTCAAATTAAGAAGAATGTTATTTCTTGGAGTCCAATTGTGTCATTTATCACATTTATAAGGTCAAAGTCCAAAATCAGTTCAATTAAGTCCCACAGTCAATCGTTTCACTGTTAAAAGCGATGCAACCTAGTAATATCAGAAAAATATCGCTAAATACATGTTGGTACGAATATGTGACGCAACCGTTGTAACTCAAACGGACTGATACCGTTAGAAAGTCAATGAAATGTAGTTTTTGAAACCGTCTCTATTTCTTCAGCGCGCGCTAACGGCTAGGATTGGTCCCACAGTAAAAAATGACTTATTTATCTAAATTTTTAAATAAAGCGCTACCACAGCGCCCAGTGTAATCGCTGAGTTCCAGCAATCATGTCAAATTAAGAAGAATGTTATTTCTTGGAGTCCAATTGTGTCATTTATCACATTTATAAGGTCAAAGTCCAAAATCAGTTCAATTAAGTCCCACAGTCAATCGTTTCACTGTTAAAAGCGATGCAACCTAGTAATATCAGAAAATATCGCTAAATACATGTTGGTACGAATATGTGACGCAACCGTTGTAACTCAAACGGACTGATACCGTTAGAAAGTCAATGAAATGTAGTTTTTGAAACCGTCTCTATTTCTTCAGCGCACGCTAACGGCTAGGATTGGTCCCACAGTAAAAAATGACTTATTTATCTAAATTTTTAAATAAAGCGCTACCACAGCGCCCAGTGTAATCGCTGAGTTCCAGCAATCATGTCAAATTAAGAAGAATGATATTTCTTGGAGTCCAATTGTGTCATTTATCACATTTATAAGGTCAAAGTCCAAAATCAGTTCAATTAAGTCCCACAGTCAATCGTTTCACTGTTAAAAGCGATGCAACCTAGTAATATCAGAAAAATATCGCTAAATACATGTTGGTACGAATATGTGACGCAAACCGTTGTAACTCAAACGGACTGATACCGTTAGAAAGTCAATGAAATGTAGTTTTTGAAACCGTCTCTATTTCTTCAGCGCGCGCTAACGGCTAGGATTGGTCCCACAGTAAAAAATGACTTATTTATCTAAATTTTTAAATGAAAGCGCTACCACAGCGCCCAGTGTAATCGCTGAGTTCCAGCAATCATGTCAAATTAAGAAAGAATGTTATTTCTTGGAGGTCCAATTGTATCATTTATCACATTTATAAGGTCAAAGTCCAAAATCAGTTCAATTAAGTCCCACAGTCAATCGTTTCACTGTTAAAAGCGATGCAACCTAGTAATATCAGAAAAATATCGCTAAATACATGTTGGTACGAATATGTGACGCAACCGTTGTAACTCAAACGGACTGAAACAAGCACCTTGGTCTAAACAGTTGCGATGTTTAGCCCAAAAGTTTGGAATAAACTTCCTTTTCATACGAAGAGTTGCGAAGATCTAGTTAAATTTAAGCAAATGATTAAAAAATGGAATGGCTCTCACTGTTCATGCACAGAGTGTCGGCAATTGATTCCATAATTTGCGTAATCAATACGAAAATGGGAGAGGGGGAATGTTTATCTTTTATTTATTATTTATTCATTATTTATTAATTATAGTTTTCATCTAAATTGTAAATATATAAAAATATTTGGTCGGTTTTGATTAGTTTTTTGCAAAATAATTATTTTTTAAAGAACTATTGTATATAATAACCGACGGTAAATAAATTAAATCAATCAATCAAAAAAAAGACTGATACCGTTAGAAAGTCAATGAAATTTAGTTTTTGAAATCGTCTCTATTTCTACAGCGCAAGCTAACGGCTAGATTGGTCCCACAGTAAAAATGACTTATTTATCTAAATTTTTAAATAAAGCGCTACCACAGCCCCCAGTGTAATCGCTGAGTTCCAGCAATCATGTCAAATTAAGAAGAATGTTATTTCTTGGAGTCCATTGTGTCATTTATCACATTTATAAGGTCAAGTCCCAAAATCAGTTCAATTAAGTCCCACAGTCAATCGTTTCACTGTTAGAAGCGATGCAACTAGTAATATCAGAAAAATATCGCTAAATACATGTTGGTACGAATATGTGACGCAACCGTTGTAACTCAAACGGATTGATACCGTTGAAAGTCAATGAAATGTAGTTTTTGAAACTGTCTCTATTTCTTCAGCGCGCGCTAACGGCTAGGATTGGTGCCACAGTAAAAAATGACTTATTTATCTAAATTTTTAAATAAAGCGCTACCACAGCGCCCAGTGTAATCGCTGAGTTCCAGCAATCATGTCAAATTAAGAAAAGAATGTTATTTCTTTGAGTCCAATTGTGTCATTTTATCACATTTATAAGGTCAAAGTCCAAAATCAGTTCAATTAAGTCCCACAGTCAATCGTTTTCACTGTTAAAAGCGATGCAAACCTAGTAATATCAGAAAAATATCGCTAAATACATGTTGGTACGAATATGTGACGCAACCGTTGTAACTCAAACGGACTGATACCGTTAGAAAGTCAATGAATGTTAGTTTTTGAAACTGTCTCTATTTCTTTTCAGCGCGCGCTAACGCTAGAGATTGGTCCACAGTAAAAAAATGACTTATTTATCTAAATTTTTAAATAAAGCGCTACCACAGCGCCAGTGTAATCGCTGAGTTCAGCAATCATGTCAAATTAAAGAAAGAATGTTATTTCTTGGAGTCCAATTGTGTCATTTATGACATTTATAAGGTCAAAGTCCAAAATCCGTTGAATTAAGTCCAGATCAATCGTTTTCACTGTTTAAAGCGACGCAACCTAGTAATATCGAAAGATATCGCTAAATACATGTTGGTACGAAATTGTGACGCAACCGTTGTAACTCAAACGGACTGATACAGTTAGCAAGTCAATGAAAATGTAGTTTTTGAAACTGTCTCTATTTCTTCAGCGCGCGCTAACGGCTAGGATTGGTCCCACAGTAAAAAATGACTTATTTATCTAAATTTTTAAATAAAGCGCTACCACAGCGCCCAGTGTAATCGCTGAGTTCCAGCAATCATGTCAAATTAAGAAGAATGTTATTTCTTGGAGTCCAATTGTGTCATTTATCACATTTATAAGGTCAAAGTCCAAAATCGGTTCAATTAAGTCCCAGAGTCAATCGTTTCACTGTTAAAAGCGACGCAACCTAGTAATATCAGAAAATATCGCTAAATACATGTTGGTACGAAATTGTGACGCAACCGTTGTAACTCAAACGGACTGATACAGTTAGAAAGTCAATGAAATGTAGTTTATGAAACCGTCTCAATTTTTTCAGCGCGCGCTAACGGATAGGATTGGACCCACAGTAAAAAATGGCTTATTTATCAAAATTTTTATATAAAGCGCTACCACAGCGCCCAGTGTAATCGCTGAGTTCCAGCAATCATGTCAAATTAAGAAGAATGATATTTCTTGGAGTCCAATTGTGTCATTTATCACATTTATAAGGTCAAAGTCTAAAATCAGTTCAATTAAGTCCCACAGTCAATCGTTTCACTGTTAGAAGCGACGCAACCTAGTAATATCAGAAAAATATCGCTAAATACATGTTGGTACGAATATGTGACGCAACCGTTGTAACTCAAACGGACTGATACCGTTAGAAAGTCAATGAAATGTAGTTATTGAAACTGTCTCTATTTCTTCAGCGCGCGCTAACGGCTAGGATTAGACCCACAGTAGAAAATGACTTATTTATCAAAATTTTTAAATAAAGCGCTACCGCAGCGCCCAGTGTAATCGCTGAGTTCCAGCAATCATGTCAAATTAAGAAGAATGTTATTTCTTGGAGTCCAATTGTGTCATTTATCACATTTATAAGGTCAAAGTCCAAAATCAGTTCAATTAAGTCCCACAGTCAATCGTTTCACTGTTAAAAGCGATGCAACCTAGTAATATCAGAAAAATATCGCTAAATACATGTTGGTACGAATATGTGACGCAACCGTTGTAACTCAAACGGACTGAAAACAAGCACCTTTGGTCTAAACAGTTTGCGATGTTTAGCCCCAAAAGTTTGGAATAAACTTCCTTTTCATACGAAGAGTTGCGAAGATCTAGTTAAATTTAAGCAAATGATTAAAAAATGGAATGGCTCTCACTGTTCATGCACAGAGTGTCGGCAATTGATTCCATAATTTGCGTAATCAATACGAAAATGGGAGAGGGGGAATGTTTATCTTTTATTTATTATTTATTCATTATTTATTAATTATAGTTTTCATCTAAATTGTAAATATATAAAAATATTTGGTCGGTTTTGATTAGTTTTTTGCAAAATATTATTTTTTAAAGAACTATTGTATATAATAACCGACGGTAAATAAATTAAATCAATCAATCAAAAAAAAGACTGATACCGTTAGAAAGTCAATGAAATTTAGTTTTTGAAATCGTCTCTATTTCTACAGCGCAAGCTAACGGCTAGATTGGTCCCACAGTAAAAAATGACTTATTTATCTAAATTTTTAAATAAAGCGCTACCACAGCGCCCAGTGTAATCGCTGAGTTCCAGCAATCATGTCAAATTAAGAAGAATGATAATTCTTGGAGTCCAATTGTGTCATTTATCACATTTATAAGATCACAGTCCAAAATCAGTTCAATTAAGTCCCACAGTCAATCGTTTCACTGTTAGAAGCGATGCAACATAGTAATATCAGAAAAATATCGCTAAATACATGTTGGTACGAATATGTGACGCAACCGTTGTAACTCAAACGGACTGATGCCGTTAGAAAGTCAATGAAATGTAGTTATTGAAACTGTCTCTATTTCTTCAGCGCGCGCTAACGGCTAGGATTGGTGCCACAGTAAAAAATGACTTATTTATTAAATTTTTAAATAAAGCGCTACCACAGCGCCCAGTGTAATCGCTGAGTTCCAGCAATCATGTCAAATTAAGAAGAATGTTATTTCTTTGAGTCCAATTGTGTCATTTATCACATTTATAAGGTCAAAGTCCAAAATCAGTTCAATTAAGTCCCACAGTCAATCGTTGTTTCACTGTTAAAAGCGATGCAACCTAGTAATATCAGAAAAATATCGCTAAATACATGTTGGTACGAATATGTGACGCAACCGTTGTAACTCAAACGGACTGATACCGTTAGAAAGTCAAGAAATGTAGTTATTGAAACTGTCTCTATTTCTTCAGCGCGCGCTAACGGCTAGGATTAGGCCCACAGTAGAAAATGACTTATTTATCAAAATTTTTAAATAAAGCGCTACCGCAGCGCCCAGTGTAATCGCTGAGTTCCAGCAATCATGTCAAATTTAGAAGAATGTTATTTTTTGGAGTCCAATTGTGTCATTTATCACATTTAAAAGGTCAAAGTCCAAAATCAGTTCAATTAAGTCCCACAGTCAATCGTTTCACTGTTAAAAGCGATGCAGCCTAGTAATATCAGAAAAATATCGCTAAATACATGTGGTACGAATATGTGACGCAACCGTTGTAACTCAAACGGACTGAAAACAAGCACCTTTGGTCTAAACAGTTTGCGATGTTTAGCCCCAAAAGTTTGGAATAAACTTCCTTTTCATACGAAGAGTTGCGAAGATCTAGTTAAATTTAAGCAAATGATTAAAAAATGGAATGGCTCTCACTGTTCATGCACAGAGTGTCGGCAATTGATTCCATAATTTGCGTAATCAATACGAAAATGGGAGAGGGGAATGTTTATCTTTTATTTATTATTTATTCATTATTTATTAATTATAGTTTTCATCTAAATTGTAAATATATAAAAATATTTGGTCGGTTTTGATTAGTTTTTTGCAAAATATTATTTTTTAAAGAACTATTGTATATAATAACCGACGGTAAATAAATTAAATCAATCAATCAAAAAAAAGACTGATACCGTTAGAAAGTCAATGAAATTTAGTTTTTGAAATCGTCTCTATTTCTACAGCGCAAGCTAACGGCTAGATTGGTCCCACAGTAAAAAATGACTTATTTATCTAAATTTTTAAATAAAGCGCTACCACAGCGCCCAGTGTAATCGCTGAGTTCCAGCAATCATGTCAAATTAAGAAGAATGATAATTCTTGGAGTCCAATTGTGTCATTTATCACATTTATAAGATCACAGTCCAAAATCAGTTCAATTAAGTCCCACAGTCAATCGTTTCACTGTTAGAAGCGATGCAACATAGTAATATCAGAAAAATATCGCTAAATACATGTTGGTACGAATATGTGACGCAACCGTTGTAACTCAAACGGACTGATGCCGTTAGAAAGTCAATGAAATGTAGTTATTGAAACTGTCTCTATTTCTTCAGCGCGCGCTAACGGCTAGGATTGGTGCCACAGTAAAAAATGACTTATTTATCTAAATTTTTAAATAAAGCGCTACCACAGCGCCCAGTGTAATCGCTGAGTTCCAGCAATCATGTCAAATTAAGAAGAATGTTATTTCTTTGAGTCCAATTGTGTCATTTATCACATTTATAAGGTCAAAGTCCAAAATCAGTTCAATTAAGTCCCACAGTCAATCGTTGTTTCACTGTTAAAAGCGATGCAACCTAGTAATATCAGAAAAATATCGCTAAATACATGTTGGTACGAATATGTGACGCAACCGTTGTAACTCAAACGGACTGATACCGTTAGAAAGTCAAAGAAATGTAGTTATTGAAACTGTCTCTATTTCTTCAGCGCGCGCTAACGGCTAGGATTAGGCCCACAGTAGAAAATGACTTATTTATCAAAATTTTTAAATAAAGCGCTACCGCAGCGCCCAGTGTAATCGCTGAGTTCCAGCAATCATGTCAAATTAGAAGAATGTTATTTTTTGGAGTCCAATTGTGTCATTTATCACATTTAAAGGTCAAAGTCCAAAATCAGTTCAATTAAGTCCCACAGTCAATCGTTTCACTGTTAAAAGCGATGCAGCCTAGTAATATCAGAAAAATATCGCTAAATACATGTTGGTACGGATATGTGACGCAACCGTTGTAACTCAAACGGATTGATACCGTTAGAAAGTCAATGAAATGTAGTTTTTGAAACTGTCTCTATTTCTTCAGCGCGCGCTAACGGCTAGGATTGGTCCCAGAGTAAAAAATGATTTATTTATCTAAGTTTTTAAATGAAGCGCTATCACAGCGCCCAGTGTAATCGCTGAGTTCAAGCAATCATGTCAAATTAAGAAGAATGTTATTTCTTGGAGGCCAATTGTATCATTTATCACATTTATAAGGTCAAAGTCCAAAATCAGTTCAATTAAGTCCCACAGTCAATCGTTTCACTGTTAAAAGCGATGCAACCTAGTAATATCAGAAAAATATCGCTAAATACATGTTGGTACGAATATGTGACGCAACCGTTGTAACTTAAACGGACTGAAAACAAGCACCTTTGGTCTAAACAGTTTGCGATGTTTAGCCCCAAAAGTTTGGAATAAACTTCCTTTTCATACGAAGAGTTGCGAAGATCTAGTTAAATTTAAGCAAATGATTAAAAAATGGAATGGCTCTCACTGTTCATGCACAGAGTGTCGGCAATTGATTCCATAATTTGCGTAATCAATACGAAAATGGGAGAGGGGGAATGTTTATCTTTTATTTATTATTTATTCATTATTTATTAATTATAGTTTTCATCTAAATTGTAAATATATAAAAATATTTGGTCGGTTTTGATTAGTTTTTTGCAAATATTATTTTTTAAAGAACTATTGTATATAATAACCGACGGTAAATAAATTAAATCAATCAATCAAAAAAAAGACTGATACCGTTAGAAAGCAATGAAATTTAGTTTTTGAAATCGTCTCTATTTCTACAGCGCAAGCTAACGGCTAGATTGGTCCCACAGTAAAAAATGACTTATTTATCTAAATTTTTAAATAAAGCGCTACCACAGCGCCCAGTGTAATCGCTGAGTTCCAGCAATCATGTCAAATTAAGAAGAATGATAATTCTTGGAGTCCAATTGTGTCATTTATCACATTTATAAGATCACAGTCCAAAATCAGTTCAATTAAGTCCCACAGTCAATCGTTTCACTGTTAAGAAGCGATGCAACCTAGTAATATCAGAAAAATATCGCTAAATACATGTTGGTACGGATATGTGACGCAACCGTTGTAACTCAAACGGATTGATACCGTTAGAAAGTCAATGAAATGCAGTTTTTGAAACTGTCTCTATTTTTCAGCGCGCGCTAACGGCTAGGATTGGTGCCAGAGAAAAAATTGACTTATTTATCTAAATTTTTAAATAAAGCGCTACCACAGCGCCCAATGTAATCGCTGAGTTCCAGCAATCATGTCAAATTAAGAAGAATGTTATTTCTTGGAGAGTCCAATTGTGTCATTTATGACATTTATAAGGTCAAAGTCCAAAATCGGTTTGAATTAAGTCCCAGAGTCA
>JASGCC010004730.1:0-18801 GCA_030067915.1 Hydractinia echinata | reverse complement strand
CAATAAAACATTAATTTCTCATATCAAAGAGAGATACCTCACAATTATTATAAGAATAGAGAAATCTGAGATAAATGAAATCCCTAATTTAACATATAGATAAAAACAAAGTTTCAATAGATTAGAATAAGTGATCGGTCCACAATGCGTGCACATTATTATAAATAATTGATTTCGAAATCTTTCTCTTTCTTTTTCTCTGAACTTTGATGATAGTGCCTAGATAGTTTGAATAGGTCCCAGATTTAAATATTCAGTGTTGAGTTAATTTAGTCTAATAATAGTGACTTCTAGCTCGTAGGTTATTATACACAAGTCGACGTTACCACTCACGAACATCATATAACATATTTCCTTTTAATAAACACACTTGTCCAACATATATACTATCAGTACCTTTTTTATAATAACCGAGGTGAAATTATTTACTGTTTCTCGTTAAGATAAAGTTCTATTTCACTCGCACTATTCGAAATGAGTGCACTTGTCGGCAAACTAATTTATTTAAAAGAGAAAACCTCTCATAACATTTTCTGTATATTATACTAAAGTGAGCACGATATTGCGTTAATACATCGAACAGTATACTGTAGTATTTATAAGTATGCAAGATATCTTACTATTTATGTACACACATGTACGTGACTTGTTTTTCTTTGTACTTGTATATAAGACTGTTAAGAGAATAAGTAGTCGTGGATATCATAGAAACGGCTATGAAGAACAAATTTGTTGCACTGTAGGATTCTTATCTGGCACTATAGAACACATGAAATAATATTAAGCTCCTTCACACGTGAGTGTTTTCACAGAAAACAATAAAAAATTCTATGTTAATAGATTTTTAAATATTTAAGAGCTTATTACTCCATCTAAATAAGTATTAGGTCGGTTACATGACTCTGTATCGAGTATATACCAATATTCATAATCATACTCTTATCTATCATCCCTAATAGATCTCTGATTTTAAGAATAACAGCCTCATTCAGCTAGGCGTAGATACATTAATATAATTGCTTATAAAAAACCTCTGAAGCGATTCATCTTCTCTTAGCTCTATAGAATAAGTATACTGAGAGTTACTTGCTATATGTTATAGCAATAGTATGTATCCAAACTGTTATCCAGGTAATTAGCATTCACTGAGGATATTTATTGATCGTTATGCATTTTGCAAATGCGATGGTGATATATCTATGAAGCACTCCTGACTTTTATAACGCCAGTCGACCTAATCTCAGAGAATAGATCAGAACAAGGCCTAGATTTCTAAAGAACTCTTGTCAGTCTTAACAGGTTTTCTCACACTACAGTGTATCACCTCGACTACTGGACATATGCTCAACCACAGGTGACGATTGTAACACTGAAGCACGGCCTGTGCATCGTGAAGAAGAGGAAAAGAAGTTCTGATTTTTTTGGGTGAAGGCGGGTATGTTTTCGTCTTATCTATAAATTTAGTCGCTGTATTTGCTATCACTCTTCGGATTGTGTGTCCCCACTAACTCAACGAGGAGCAAAAAAGATAATATTAGATCGTTTAATAACTTAGTGTTTCCCGACATTATATTTTGCTATTGTGATGCCAATTTAATACGTTTTCTCTCTGTAGGTTTGTTCTCAATCACACAAAAGCTACTTATACACAACGCTCCAACTTTCGAGATATGTCTTCTTATACTTGTAACCTTTATGTGCCAACAACTCTGTGTTCCTACTTTCTGCTGTGGTGCACTTTATTTGCAGCATGCCCGGCATATTGTAGTCTTGAAGTGATTCATAATGTCTGGTACTTGGTATTTCTCAAGGATTCGCCGCATTAACGAATGCTCAAGAATGAAGTTATTGTGTAGCGCATAAGAGTACTACAGACCTGGTGAGCAATGAATCATCTATGTGCATCTCTTAATTCCAACAGAATCAAGAGCACAGGCTGTGCGAGTCGTCTCTTCTATTTGTTTAGACGAAGGTAGTTGTCTACTGTGTCTCATTTCTATCTTTCTTATATAATTGACAAAACCACTATCGGTACGATATAACATTTATATTGTTCTGATGCTGTAGACTCGTTGATTCTCTATTTTCAAACAAAGGATCTATTGGCAGGTGGACGCGTTTTTAAAAATTGTGCTTTAGTGCGTGCCTTACTTACCTCACGTCTCCACTCGTGCTTCTCATGGCCCAATCGCCGAAGGTCCTCACGTGAAAACAATTATATTTCGTCTAACTCTTATATGCAATAATATAGGATATCATTGACAGTTCAACTCAGAGTTCTACATGCAGCAGCCTATGTATGCCACTAGCGCGGCTCGTCTTTCGAGGCTTAACACGGTCTCGTTTCGTGATTTTCTTCGTATGTCTGCAGTGAAGTGTGGAGTTATAAATAATAGCAGACACTATTCTCCAGAATCTCGCGAAATCAAAGTGGCATAGCCTCATATATCTATATTACTTACTGCCTTGCGTTCTAAATTCTTTATAAGTATTTTTTTTAGTTCTCTATCTCAATGACTGTTGCCTCTGCTACAGAACTGCGTACTTGCAGTCCGTTACCTCACGTGTAGTATATGAGTATGTTTCCATGCTGCAAAACCTCGTTTACATTACAAGCTCTGAGTAACATCTTCTTAAGTTAAGTTAGCTATGATTTACAGTTACAATAATAATTAAAAATTGAATTTTTAAAAATTTTAAATTTTTCAATGATTTTTGTTCCCATATTACTCATTCCTCTTCAAAGTTCAGTACTTTTTCAGACTATTGTTAATGGCGGAAATCTTTAAGCCGCATGGCTTCTTGTTTTTCTTTAACATTGCCTTGACATTATTTAGGGATCCACATTTTGCCTTGATGGATGGTAGGTACGATATTTTAGAGCATGAAAAAAAGCACTGTTTTTGAAAATTATGACTGATGCAAAAGAACTTGACCAATTTTCTGCTCACAACAAATTCTGGTAATAATAACATTTTGTCTTTATAAACAAGTTATGCAGAGTGTCCACTCGATATTAGCTCCATATTTCCTGGCACTTTTTGGCTAAAATTCCCCACGTATAAATCGATTATCTGGTTATTATTCAAAACCACCTGAAGAGGATAGTGAAAGAGATGAGGGTCCAGTTACAGTGACACCCGTTATTTCTTTGCAGTTGACAGCTTCTGTTCCTGATGAAATAAGCGATAATGATTGTGAAGTAGGAATTTCTGAAGTAAAGAGCCTTTTGTTAAAAAAGGTAGAGGAAAAGCCAGAGAAAACAACCCTCAGATGACAACAGCAATAACGTTGATGGTGAGATGAAATGGCACAAGATATTTGGTGAACACTTTCGCTTGCAGAATTTCCTGGTGTTCATGACAATTTGAATGGTGTTCAACTGCATACGACTGTTTTGTTATAATATTCTCTGTAGAGGTTCAAGAGAAATTGGAAAATCTATATAAATGAATTTTCCACCCACAAGATCCAGCAAAAAATGCATTCTCATTACCACAATGGGCATTGCTTAAAATTTCCCAAGGGAAAATAGAACATCCCAAAATAATAGTCCATATGAACTTGTTTTACAGAAGTGAGAAATATATGAGGCTGATGGTATGTCAATGGAAGTATCAGAAAGCCAAAAAGTCTGTTGGTATTAACACATTTTGTTTCGGTGAGATGTTTCGAGCTTTATATCATTAATATTTTCAAAGTCCGACAAAATAAGAATGTCCTATACCTTCAATGTTCCTATGTATAGAATGCGTACGAGATATCGTAATTACGTCTCTTCTCTGATATTTTTCGTGCTAATGATACAAGGTAAACAAACGAACAAATAAACATATACCTGTCCTGCATACACCAAATCTTCTTCCTTGATTTCTTTACCAAAATCTAAAAACATTCCAATCAACCCCAACAACAAACTAGGTGCCTAAATGAAAACAAAAAGTCGATACAGAGTAAATTATTTGCAGTCATAAAGACTTTCGGTTTGATATGAGAGGCCTTATAAAACACCTTGACATTATAGTTTAAATGTAAAACTTGAATTTAACAAAAATTGAAGTCAAGAAATCACATAAAGCAACAAGTTGCATCCTTACATTTTTATCTTTGATGCTGTACGCAACCCATTTATAGAAGATCAAAATCACTAAGTAACCAAAGATGCAGCCAATAAAAAGCAGCTAGATAATAAAAAGTATATATGTACTCACATTAAAGGTAAAAATAAATACAATTAAACAAAAAATTGAAAGTTTTTCATAATGCAATACCTGTGGGATAAATTCACACCAAATGTTGATGCGCTGCTTGAAATGTCTGAAAAGAAAAGTTACTAACATTAGGTATTGGTCACATAGCTTCTATTCATATTATTACGATTAAAATTTTTGAGAAGGGAGGAGCACATGGAAACCATATTTTCTCTAATTTGAATCAGACCTTTTGTAAGCACCACCAGGGTGCCAACAGAAGACAAGGAAAGAGGAGACAAAAGTAATTACTTTCCTTTTTCTATTATCATTATTATTACAAATCTTTACATCAAATACATTTACTTTGACATACAAAACAATCCTGCAGAATGCAAATTTTCTTTCACGCCTGTCTAAAAAAACAAATAATTAAAGTTCCTTACATATGATTGAATAAACTCAAGACAACACCAAACATCATATGTGTTACACCAAACACAATGGAGAGTTTCATTTTCAATGAGTTGGTAAAAGTTAACTTGTTGGTTGCCAATTGCCAGATCTAAAAATAACGAATTAATGATTTTTTTTACCAAGGTTTGTTTACAGGAAGAAGACATGAGAAGATACAACCAAAGCATGTTTTTAACTTTTTGGTTGTTGACAATACTGATTGGTAATTCAAATAAAATAAACAAACTTACTGGGTCAACACCAAAATAATACGGTGTGGCTCGTGCAGTATCATTTGGATTAAACATAATCGTTGCTGACTCAGGATAGTGATGCAATTTGCTGATGCTAAATAATAAAAATAATGTTGGATCAGAATACCATGTTTACGCACTGGTCAAAACACATGCTCTGTAAAAAATCTTAATCTATATTATTGTTTGGATTTAGTCAGTTTTTATGGTATGACCTGAATTAAAACGACCTGTCAAATACCATATTATTATTAAAAAAACTACTATATAAGGTATAGTGTCCATGCAAGAATTATTAAAAAAACTACTATATCAGGTATAGTGTCCATGTAAGAATTATTAAAAAAACTACTATATCAGGTATAGTGTCCATGTAAGAATTATTAAAAAAACTACTATATAAGGTATAGTGTCCATGCAAGAATTATTAAAAAAACTACTATATAAGGTATAGTGTCCATGCAAGAATTATTAAAAAAACTACTATATAAAGTATAGTGTCCATGCAAGAATTATTAAAAAAACTACTATATAAGGTATAGTGTCCATGCAAGAATTATTAAAAAAACTACTATATCAGGTATAGTGTTCATGCAAGAATTATTAAAAAAACTACTATATAAGGTATAGTGTCCATGCAAGAATTATTAAAAAAACTGCTATATAAGGTATAGTGTCCATGCAAGAATTATTAAAAAAACTACTATATCAGGTATAGTGTCCATGCAAGAATTATTAAAAAAAACTACTATATAAGGTATAGTGTCCATGCAAGAATTATTAAAAAAACTACTATATAAGGTATAGTGTCCATGCAAGAATTATTAAAAAAACTACTATATAAGGTATAGTGTCCATGCAAGAATTATTAAAAAAACTACTATATAAGGTATAGTGTCCATGTAAGAATTATTAAAAAAACTACTATATAAGGTATAGTGTCCATGCAAGAATTATTAAAAAAACTACTATATAAGGTATAGTGTCCATGCAAGAATATAAAAAAAACTACTATATAAGGTATAGTGTCCATGCAAGAATTATTAAAAAAACTACTATATCAGGTATAGTGTCCATGTAAGAATTATTAAAAAAACTACTATATCAGGTATAGTGTCCATGTAAGAATTATTAAAAAAACTACTATATAAGGTATAGTGTCCATGCAAGAATTATTAAAAAAACTACTATATCAGGTATAGTGTCATGCAAGAATTATTAAAAAAACTACTATATAAGGTATAGTGTCCATGCAAGAATTATTAAAAAAACTGCTATATAAGGTATAGTGTCCATGCAAGAATTATTAAAAAAACTACTATATCAGGTATAGTGTCCATGCAAGAATTATTAAAAAAAACTACTATATAAGGTATAGTGTCCATGTAAGAATTATTAAAAAAACTACTATATAAGGTATAGTGTCCATGCAAGAATTATTAAAAAAACTACTATATAAGGTATAGTGTCCATGCAAGAATTATTAAAAAAACTACTATATAAGGTATAGTGTCCATGCAAGAATTATTAAAAAAACTACTATATAAGGTATAGTGTCCATGCAAGAATTATTAAAAAAACTACTATATAAGGTATAGTGTCCATGCAAGAATTATTAAAAAAACTGCTATATAAGGTATAGTGTCCATGCAAGAATTATTAAAAAAACTACTATATCAGGTATAGTGTCCATGCAAGAATTATTAAAAAAACTACTATATCAGGTATAGTGTCCATGCAAGAATTATTAAAAAAACTACTATATAAGGTATAGTGTCCATGCAAGAATTATTAAAAAAACTACTATATCAGGTATAGTGTCCATGCAAGAATTATTAAAAAAACTGCTATATAAGGTATAGTGTCCATGCAAGAATTATTAAAAAAACTACTATATAAGGTATAGTGTCCATGCAAGAATTATTAAAAAAACTGCTATATAAGGTATAGTGTCCATGCAAGAATTATTAAAAAAACTACTATATAAGGTATAGTGTCCATGCAAGAATTATTAAAAAAACTACTATATCAGGTATAGTGTCCATGCAAGAATTATTAAAAAAACTACTATATAAGGTATAGTGTCCATGCAAGAATTATTAAAAAAACTACTATATAAGGTATAGTGTCCATGCAAGAATTATTAAAAAAACTACTATATCAGGTATAGTGTCCATGCAAGAATTATTAAAAAAACTACTATATCAGGTATAGTGTCCATGCAAGAATTATTAAAAAAACTACTATATAAGGTATAGTGTCCATGCAAGAATTATTAAAAAAACTACTATATAAGGTATAGTGTCCATGCAAGAATTGTTAAAAAAACTACGATATAAGGTATAGTGTCCATGCAAGAATTATTAAAAAAACTACTATATAAGGTATAGTGTCCATGCAAAAATTATTAAAAAAACTACTATATAAGGTATAGTGTCCATGCAAGAATTATTAAAAAAACTACTATATAAGGTATAGTGTCCATGCAAAATTATTAAAAAAACTACTATATCAGGTATAGTGTCCATGCAAGAATTATTAAAAAAACTACTATATAAGGTATAGTGTCCATGCAAGAATTATTAAAAAAACTACTATATAAGGTATAGTGTCCATGCAAGAATTATTAAAAAAACTACTATATCAGGTATAGTGTCCATGCAAGAATTATTAAAAAAAACTACTATATCAGGTATAGTGTCCATGCAAGAATTATTAAAAAAACTACTATATCAGGTATAGTGTCCATGCAAGAATTATTAAAAAAAACTACTATATCAGGTATAGTGTCCATGCAAGAATTATTAAAAAAACTACTATATCAGGTATAGTGTCCATGCAAGAATTATTAAAAAAAACTACTATATCAGGTATAGTGTCCATGCAAGAATTATTAAAAAAAACTACTATATCAGGTATAGTGTCCATGCAAGAATTATTAAAAAAACTACTATATAAGGTATAGTATCCATGCAAGAATTATTAAAAAAACTACGATATAAGGTATAGTGTCCATGCAAGAATTATTAAAAAAACTACTATATCAGGTATAGTGTCCATGCAAGAATTATTAAAAAAACTACTATAAAGGTATAGTGTCCATGCAAGAATTATTAAAAAAACTACTATATAAGGTATAGTGTCCATGCAAGAATTATTAAAAAAACTACTATATAAGGTATAGTGTTCATGCAAGAATTATTAAAAAAACTACTATATAAGGTATAGTGTCCATGCAAGAATTATTAAAAAAACTACTATATAAGGTATAGTGTCCATGCAAGAATTATTAAAAAAACTACTATATAAGGTATAGTGTCCATGCAAGAATTATTAAAAAAACTACTATATAAGGTATAGTGTCCATGCAAGAATTATTAAAAAAACTACTATATAAGGTATAGTGTCCATGCAAGAATTATTAAAAAAACTACTATATAAGGTATAGTGTCCATGCAAGAATTATTAAAAAAACTGCTATATAAGGTATAGTGTCCATGCAAGAATTATTAAAAAAACTACTATATAAGGTATAGTGTCCATGCAAGAATTATTAAAAAAACTACTATATCAGGTATAGTGTCCATGCAAGAATTATTAAAAAAACTACTATATAAGGTATAGTGTCCATGCAAGAATTGTTAAAAAAACTACTATATAAGGTATAGTGTCCATGCAAGAATTATTAAAAAAACTACTATATAAGGTATAGTGTCCATGCAAGAATTATTAAAAAAACTACTATATCAGGTATAGTGTCCATGCAAGAATTATTAAAAAAACTACTATATAAGGTATAGTGTCCATGCAAGAATTATTAAAAAAACTACTATATAAGGTATAGTGTCCATGCAAGAATTATTAAAAAAAACTACTATATCAGGTATAGTGTCCATGCAAGAATTATTAAAAAAACTACTATATCAGGTATAGTGTCCATGCAAGAATTATTAAAAAAACTGCTATATAAGGTATAGTGTCCATGCAAGAATTATTAAAAAAACTACTATATAAGGTATAGTGTCCATGCAAGAATTATTCTAACATATGTCTACTTACTTATAGTCTGATTTGTGTGAGTTCAATTCAACCCAACCACTTCCAAAGATGTTCATGGATTTTGAGAAGATGTCGTTGTAAAGAAATCCAGAGTAAATGGAGAAAATTCCCATTAAAAAGATAATATAACGCCCATGGAAAACAGTATCAAACATCTAAAGAAAATATTTTAAATAATCAAGATGCACCCTTACTGTACTGCTTGTTTTTTAAATTACTCACAATAGAGCCAAGGAAAGTTAATTATCTGTTTTTTGCATGATAGCCTTGAAAACATAATGCACGGTGTGTTTTATTCTGTTTAAAAATGCAAACAGTAAACTATTTAATCAATAATGGAATGGGAAATGATGAAAAATAACAGGAACGTTTGAGTATAAAATTAATATCATGCTCACTTTGAGTGTGCGTGGTCATTCAAAACAGATAACCAACTTCCCTTAGCTTTTTGCAAACTAAAAAAAAAAATTTTCTAAAGTAGACACACCTCACCGCCACCTTTCCATATTGCAAATTTCTTCTCATTCCAAATCAACCAAGCAGCAAAAAACATCATGATTGTTCCATGTCCAAAATCACCAAACATGACAGAGAACAAAAATGGAAAAGTTATGATAGTGTACAAAGCAGGATTGACTTCTTGATAGTCTGCTACTCCATACGCATCAACAATAGCCTGGAAACCATGAGTAAACTTATTTGTTCGATTAAAAGTGGGTGGCGACTGTTTTGTGGTCATTCGATTTAAGATGGAAGGCACAGATGCACCACTGCTTTCTGTCCCTCGTCTTAATGAACTCTGGATGGTATCCAAATCATCAACTGGTGCCCAACATTCAGCAATGAGACATTTTTGAGTCACATCCAGATTAAACATGTTCATTGTGTGATAAATTGCCTTGATCTTCCGCACCTAAAAAAATTAGAAATAGTTGGCTGCACACTGTTAGTAATTAACAGTGGTATTCATAAAAGCCATTGTTATGACTTTCCTATAGTAAACACTACTATGACAAAAAAATTACCAATATGGAAAAGAACAAATAAAAAATTATGAATAAATTGAAAAAACTGCAAGAATTTCTATATTTCTTTGTGATAAGCATCTATCATTTTGTGTTGTTTCTATTCTTCAATTGCCCAATGAATTAATCATTCAAACGAAAAAAGATTGTGAAAGTTTTTTTTAAATTGATGGTTTCATTCAACCTGTATGTTATAGTTAATGGCACTAAATCCAAGCCAATGCCTGTACTGTCTGGTGTCCCTCAGGGATCAGTGTTGGGACCCCTTACTGTTCCTAATACTAATTGGAGATATAGACTCAGATATCTCAACATCATTCCTACAAAGCTTTGCAGATGATACACGGATTGGTGGTCGAATCAGAAGCTGCTTAGATTCTCAAAATCTACAGATAGATTTCAATAGGCTGAGCAGAATAACATGTCATTCAATAACTCCAAATTTGAGCTTATCCAATATGGTAAAATGGAACAACACACAGATTGTCAATACCTACACTTGCACTATTTCAGAACACATCCTGTCACTCACTGAAACCGTCAGAAAGCTAATTGGATGGATATTACGGACCTTCCTCACCAGAGAAGCCCAGCCAATGCTTACTCTTTGGAAATCCTTGGTCATCCCTAGAGTGGACTATTGCTCACAGTTATGGTCACCAACGAAAAAATGTGAAATCCTTCAATTAGAAGATTTACAGCGTAACTACATTAAAAAAATCCAAGAAGCATATGGACTATCATATACCAATGCTCTATGTCACTTCCAATTGTACTCTCTCCAACGTAGAAGAGAACGATACTGTATTATATATGTACGAAAAATCCTTGAAAATCTAGTTCCCAACCTTCCTGTGCCCATAATTGTAAAATCATCTAACAGAAAAGGGCGTTCCTGTTATATAGAATCGAAAACCTCTCGAAGATCTCGATTATTCAACCAAATGCCGAAAGAGATCAGACAAATCACTCAATGTACTACAAGTTGCTTCAAAAATCAGCTGGATAATTTCCTGTCATCAATCCCTCATGATCCGTACACAACTCTTACATCAAACAGTATTGTGGACATGGTACAATACTTGGACCCCGAAAGAGTGTTAGCTGTGCCCTTTACGTTCATTTCAGGCTGGAATCCTGGAGTGAGAAGATTTGCTAAAGGCGGCAACCCATTGTCACCTTGATGATCTCATCGAAAGTCAAGTAACGCAAGTAAGTAAGTGTTAGTGTTTTAAAGCTCAATATCTCGTTCGTGTCGTTAAAAGCGCATTTTCTTGATTAGTGTTTCAAGCAAGAGAGACATCATCAAAATTCAAACGACACAAGCTTATTGACTAGTATACTAATGAAAAGTGAAACAAAATTCTAAACAATAGAAAGAAAAACTTTTTTACCTTAATAAACCAGACACTTATATTTTTTGCTATTGTTTGTAACAATCTGTGCCGGTGTTCTTGAGTTTGATTGATAACCTAAAATGCAAACAAGATACATTACAAACATGCATTTTACACATTTTACAACTAATTGTGTAAAATTTATGCAATCATTTAGTTTTTTGATTCACTATAAAAGTCTGAACAGGGAAATTTTTGTTTTGCCACTAATTTTGATAAAAGAGCTATGTGTTAAGATTTCAAATGCACAAGATCTTAATAATTAACCTGAAAATAAAAACCCATGGAAAAAAGAACAAACAACACAATGTGGTTGAGGTTGTTGTTCACAGTACACTATTTGTTTTCATAAAAAGCATGTATATCTTTAAAAAAGAAGGACAAATAAATAGCTAAATGAAAGTAAGAGAGTGGAAACAGGGTGGTGGGTTTCACTTTCATTTATACGAACAGACAGTGCATTAGCTTCATATCAAAAACGTAATCAAACAATTTGATCAGTGTGGTATTACACAAAAACTTCATGTTTTGCTATTTTCAATTTTTTTAGTTTACGCTACGTTGTTATGGAAAATGAATTAAATGCAAAATCCATGTAAAAAACAACTTACTGATTGCAAATCTTCAATTCTTGTCATGACACCAATGGCCATTTCTCTTCTTTCAGCTGGTGTCTCAGGACATGGGTAAAGTGTAGCACGAAAGCTTTTAAAATTAAAGTAGATTAAAAAAAAAGAAAATTATAAACAAGAAAGTAAACATCTTAATCAGAAATTGAAGCTTACCCTTCACAGATTTTCTTCACTCTGATTTTTAACTGTTCTCCTTGGAAAAACACAATGAAGACACATTTGTTGGTAGGATCTCCAGTAACAGGATCGTGCAGTTGTGTCTCAATTTCTGCATACTTAAAAAACACATTGCCTCTGCATGCTCTCCATAACAACCTTTCAAAGGATGGTATGCGTTCACGTAAAATGACTCCAGCAACAAACCTGTAATGAAATACTGTCTCTGTAACAGTCATATCACAAGAAATACAAGTCACGAAACACTAAATCTACGCTACTGCGCTACGCTGAGCAGTTTCTACAACTAGATAAAAGTTAAACTTCCCTGCAAAGTTTTGTTCTAGTTGCTTATACAATTAAAGAAACTAGTTATTAGCCTGTGAAAAATTCCGCAGGAGATTGTCCATGGTACTGTTTGCAGCAAGAATGATCTTCTTTTTTTATGTTGGGGACAATAAAAATAACATATAGTATTTCTTTCAATGCACTAATTCAATTTAAAGAAATTACCACCTTCAACAGCCATAAGACAACACAAGATAAATTACCAACTAAAATTTATTAATTTGAGCAAATCTTTTATTCTAACACCAATTAAACCTGCTCTAAAAACTACAGTTAAATACCAACAAAGAAAACTTACCCAAGCTGACCACCAGCAGCACTGGGCTCATGTTCTGCAAGTCTGGCCTGTGTTTCAGCATAGCCCTCCTGTTGCACAACAAGAGAAGAGGGGAGAAATAAACAAAAAAGCACATAAGCAACAACAATTTGCTACAAGTGGTGTTTTTATGGTACAGTTTAGCATTTAATACTACTGTGTGCAGTTATTGTGATGTGGAAAGGGAGTGGTAGCAAATTATTATCACCTAGTGCTGAACACTTGTTCTTGAAAACTTACCCTAATCTACCCCCGATATGCGGTGTTTGATCAGTTTCACCTAACAAAGCTAATTCTTCCGCATTGCTTGGCTGACTTGTATCGCCAATATGCTCTTGCAACACATGCTGTTCAGCCTGTAAATCAATGAATGTGACGCACACATGTGGAAGTGTTAGTATTTACATGATAAAGTGCAACAAGAACAGTGCAACAATGCAGGCTTGTCACTTTGCCATGAACAGTTAATGAAGGACAAGTGAACGGTTAATATTACACAATATGTGATATTTTATATGGTATGGTGGTTTTACAAGGTTAAGTGAACGTTCATTTTGACATTTGTATGTGGGGGAACATGCCTGCAGTAGTCATATGATTTCTTACATGAACATAATATTCAAAAGCTTGACAGGCTTGGCAATTAAATAACCATTTCTTAATATAACTACAAAAAAAATTTAAACTAAGAACAGGCCTGGCCCAGACTGATTACCCACACAATGTCAGAAGTTAGCAAGACATCATCTGTAAATGTCACATCAGCTTTGATAATACTTAACCTAGCACAGGAAAATTTTATGATAAGACAAACATTTGTTTGCCTAGGTTTACGAAATTTTTATTTGAATGCAAATAAATATTCAAAGAAATACTTCAATGCATGACAAATTCTTGATTCACCAAACAGTAACATATTATGCTGTAATACAACAACACAAAACAAATGAAAATCAAGAAACAGAAATTAGGTTTATTCCAACTCTTTTTGACAATTTCAAGGTTTTCAACAATTTTTTAAACATTTTGTCTTTGTTTTTAATGGTTCCTAAAATAATTTTCACAATATTTCAAGGTTCCAAAGCAAAAAGACACAAGAGAGATATTGCTTTATATAAATCCTTTAACAAGATTTTGTTTTATCTTATTCAAAACAATTAAAATATTTCTTACAAATCTTTCACACTTATATTTTGTTATGGTTCTTACATTGAACGATATAGGAAGCTTATAATTTAGCTTAAATAACACTGATTTTTTTATACAACCTATAAAAAGCCTATAATGTCAGAGAAGCAATCAAACAATGGACAAGCGTCGTAATATTACAGCATATTTAAAAAAAACAGGAGTACCCCAAATTTGTCACTTGTCAACATGTCACTTTGAAAAAGTGCAAACAACATCCTATAACCATACAAATGTTTTGGAAACCATAAAAATGTTTTGGATTTACTTATATTTCAAAATTTTAGGTTCAACTGTTCTGTTTTTAGATAACTTAAAAAAAAGAACCAAAGAATATTGCAATTTGATCCTGAATGTCAAAGCAAAAACCAAAACAGAAAAACGACATTTGACAAAGTTTCATGCTTACCTCTTCAAAAAAGGTTTGAGTTTTCTTTAAAATGTGCTTCAGTTCAGTTAATTCCAAAAAACTTCTTTGTAAAGCTTCATAATTGGAATTGGAATCTTTCATCTCATTTTCCAACTGCTCAAATTGTGCCTGTAAAAGGATGTGAAACAAGCCTTATCTTTGTTTATCTCAAAAATATAAAAAAGCCATGCATGTTAACAAAATCTACATTTAAAAAAAAACTATGTCAAGTTTATGCTTACCTCTAAATCAATCATTTCCCTTGGATGAGGTGCCTCTGGATTCTCCATGTTGTCAACAATAGGTATTTCTGCTTTATCGATTTCCTTTTGCATAAAACCTAGATAATTTTTTGAAAGTTAATTTAGGGAAAACATAGAAATATAAAAATAGGACATCATTTTCTATTTAGATAACTTGAGCAAATCTCCTTTGACACACGCTTAGTACATTTAAAGAACTTTCAAACTAAATGTATTGTAATTTAGGGTATTCATGAAGATTTATGCTGAATATGTGGCATGAAAATGTTATACACTATGTCATATTACTGAAACTGGAAGCAGTATTCTACAACGTAATTAAACATTCCTGAATATGCTATAAAAAATTTTTGTACGCAGGCCATTTCGTGAGAGGTGTGCGATCACACACGCACGCCCCCACACACGCGGAGATTTGTTTAGGCGTGCGATTAATCGCACGTGCAAATTTTGTTTTCTTAATGTCTGTGATAGCTTTCTGAAATTATCGAAATTACGAAGAAAGCAAAATATAAAGTCAGAGAATGATTTAAGAAGGCTTTACAACCCTTATCGTTAACTTAAATCTTTTTCATGTACATAGAAAACTGCGTAGTTAAAATGCATAAAAAGAAACAAAATAATGAATTATATATTACACATCGTCTGTAACAACGATGTACGGAAGATTCTTTCTCATGCTCTCATAATTTTATTATTTATTTTTATCTTACCAATCATAGTGTGCATAATAAAATGAGTGGCAGTAATGGGGAGGACGAAGTTCCATGTGTCTTATTAATTGTATTTTTAAATTTTTTTTCAAATTTTTTGTAGCCACCTGTTGTTTGAAAGTAGCGAATATAATAAAGAAAAAAAAGAATGAATATCATTCAAACTATAAATATTGTTACATTTTTTACTTATTTTTAACAGCATTTATCAATTTAGTCCTGGGCACTAGCTTGTAAAATACATGTCAATAACACCTAAAAATGATACCTGCTATACTGCTCTATTACCAGAAGCAAATCATTTCAATATGCTCAATGTGATTGCAAAGATATAAATAGATTAGAATAACATTCAACACAAAAGAAAAATTGATCTCCAGAATCGTGTTTTAGAGAGAGTGAAAAAATCGTTATTGAGAAAAAAAAATAAAGCACTTTAGTGAAGTAAGGTCATAAGTATTGGGTTCTTTTAAAAAACTTTGTTCAGATTAAATTTTAAATGTGCGTTATTTATGTCATTTGTTAAAGGAATACGGCAAATGTTTATATGTTTCGTTCAGTAGCGTTTATATATTTATAATCGTCTTTCGGAGATATAAAGTTCAAAAATAACTAAAACAAAAAAGTAAAAAATCAAAAAAATCTTTGATAGTAACGAAATATTATTTTAGTAAGGAATTTCATGATCCATCCTTGAAATGTTAAATATCGTTATTAGCAACGCTTCAACTTTCCGTAAATTAATTTATATACATTAAATATTGTTTGTCCCACAGTAGTTACAAAGTTTAATTATATAATGACTTTACACAATTTTTCGTACCATGTGAACTTTGTTGGAACTTGCTCTTCGCATGTTCCTTACGCCAAAGCGATAGCCTCTGTGCGGCGTAAGGGGGTAAAGGAAATTTGATCTTACTTTAGCTTCTCAAAAATTTAATTTTTTAAGATCGCATGCGCACCGCACTCGCAAAATTATTGAGGCGTGTGATTCATCGCACGCCTACTTAAAATCTTACGAAATGGCCTGGTACGCCATGTAAAAAATTGATAAAATGTAAGAAAACATTTCCACACTGTAGTTTAATTGTTCCGCAAGATTTTGCTAAATATATTAATTTGGGGAGCAAGGTTGAATATATATATATCAAAATGCTTTCTTATCAATCTCAAACATCACTATATTTATTAGGAAATGATTCAAAAACGATCTTACAAAGTTTTTAATCACTATAATTTTTCAGAAAAAGCATGTATTTTATGAAGAAAATTAAGCTTTCTTACGTACCAAGTTTTTATATCACCATATTTTATTAAGAAACGATTAAAAAAACTTTTCTACATATAATAAACATTAAAGAGATAAAAAGAGATAAAAAAAACAATGCGAAGTTGTCTTACGAAGCTTAAACATTGCCCTATTTTTTTATAAAACCATCATGAATAATTATCCTTAAAAATACAGCATACCCTTACAGCATAACACATATTTGCTACACTGGGAAAATATATCTATGGCAAAAAATTTAAAGGGAACACGAGGTATAAAATGATGTTGGACTTATATTGTAGAGCTTAAATTATAATATCTATATACATTGATAAAGTGTGAATGCACATCCCTTATCAGGTCAAAAATAACTGATAAATAAAATGTCAAAATGTGCAATTACCCAAAATATGACATCATAATTTATGCAGCATAATGTGAATATCTTGAGAATGAAAAGAGCGTTTTAAAAAATTTAAAGACTTGTTTACAACTTTTAAGCTCTGTAATATAAGTCTAACATCATTTTATACCTTGGGTTCCCTTTAAACATTACAATGCAACAACTTTATCACCCTAAAGATTACAACATACAAAAAATAGAAGTATTCCAAATCGCAAAAAATGTTACATCTAAGTTGACATTGCTAACACACATGCACAGGTGTGAAATCAATATTTTTCAAATTAACAAAATTATGAAACAGTTTCATCAATAAAGAAAAGGTTAGGTGCACATCACACATTGAAAATTGTTTCTACAGATTATTATAATTTCTGCTCCTAGACAATACACTTGCCCTAAAAAGTGCTGGTCATGATAAACTTACGCAATTTTCTTTCCATTTCATCACATCTTCGAACTTCATTAACAAATTTTCTTTGAAATGCATTGACATCTGGATTTAACTAAGTAAAGATTTATTTTTGTACTTATTGGCAAGTAATTTGCAACCATAATCTTACCAGAACATATTGAGGGTAGATTAATTGTTTAACTTGTTGTGTAAAATAGATGATGATATAATGATGATGGTAAAACAAAAACAAAATAAAAACTGCCCCTACAAAGAAAATGGTAAAATTGTGAATTCCAGTTTTTCATCAATTATTTGTATCACCTATTTCTATAATGGTTTCTGCAATGAAAAACCATCAAGGGGTCAATGGCAAGTGGCCTATTATGCTCACAGACCACAGCTTCAAAGAGGTTTTCTTTTCTACAGTCTGCAAAGTTTTGTAAACTGTCTTTATATTTCTAATTAGAACCCTGTTTAGAGTTTAAAACTTTAGATGAATTCTCACTAAACAGATTACCTTCATCAGTTATGGAAACATTATTGAAGTTAATTCATAAAAGTACTCACATCACGAAATTCCACTACACCCTAAAATTAAAAAAAAAATAAAATAAAAATACAATGGCTGGGTTATATAGTAGAGCAAAAGTTATTGCATGTTTTCTTACCAATTCCCCCAACTCACTAACACATGCATAGGCAGACTCTGATTGAAGAAACAACTGACATAGTGTCATTTCTTCTGACCGAAACATGGATGTCATCGCGGTAAGTGTTAAACTACTATCTATATATTATTTTTAATATCTATGGAAAGAACAAGTTTACTACAAAAAACTAGCCTTTGCTATAATTGCAGCTAGCTAGACCGCAACTATTCACAAATGAGTTACATTATATAGATTTTTTTTTTGCAAAGGAAATTATTAGCACATGCAGTCACATTAATAATAATAATAAAGTTGTGTACAAAAAGCATGTACAGCTACCCTGCTATAACGACCACCCATATAATATGGTCACCTGTATCTGTTGAAACATTATTTAATTATTAGTTTATGACAACGACTGAGTGCTTTTTTTTAAAGTCACCTTAAACTAGTTCTCGGGAGTCTTTAACACTCATGGATGGCATTTTAAAACCCTGCACAATAATAATGGTGGAGGGGGTGGGGGGGATAATCTCCAAAAAGTCGAGGGGTACAAAATCTTGTTAAAGCAGGCATCTACACCTAGAAAACTAAAACCACATTATACTTTACTCTTAACCCTCGCAAAATTTCATCTTATGAAGGGAGAATATGGAGTCTTGTCAAGCTTACAAA
>JASGCC010004729.1:0-18808 GCA_030067915.1 Hydractinia echinata | reverse complement strand
TGTAATATGGCCTTTTGCAGCCTAATAAAGGCCTTACACGTAGATCACGTGGTTCCGCCGCTCCGCAGGTTACCATGGTCTAGTGCTTCCACTCTCAATGGACTACGTACCAAGTCGTTTTCCATTGTGCCATGGCCTTATAACACCGTCAACTACGTGTACAGGCCTCTAAACTGTAATATGGCCTTTTGCAGCCTAATAAAGGCCTTACACGTAGATCACGTGGTTCCGCGCGTCTCGCAGGTTACCATTGGTCTAGTGCTTCCACTCTCAATGGACTACGACGTCCAAGTCGTTTTCCATTGCCATGGCCTTATAACACCGTCAACTACGTGTACAGGCCTCTAAAGGCTGTAATATGGCCTTTTGCAGCCTAATAAAGGCCTTACACGTAGATCACGTGGTTCCGCGCGCCTCCGCAGGTTACCATAGGTCTAGTGTTTCCACTCTCAATGGACTACGACGTACCAAGTCGTTTTCCATTGTACCATGGCCTTATAACACCGTCAACTACGTGTACAGGCCTCTAAAGGCTGTAATATGGCCTTTTGCAGCCTAATAAAGGCCTTACACGTAGATCACGTGGTTCCGCGCCCTCCGCAGGTTACCATGGTCTAGTGTTTCCACTCTCAATGGACTACGACGTACCAAGTCGTTTTCATTGTGCCATGGCCTTATAACACCGTCAACTACGTGTACAGGCCTCTAAAGGCTGTAATATGGCCTTTTGCAGCCTAATAAAGGCCTTACACGTAGATCACGTGGTTCCTCGCCCCTGCAGGTTACCATGGTCTAGTGCTTCCACTCTCAATGGACTACGACGTACCAAGTCGTTTTCATTGTGCCATGGCCTTATAACACCGTCAACTACGTGTACAGGCCTCTAAAGGCTGTAATATGGCCTTTTGCAGCCTAATAAAGGCCTTACACGTAGATCACGTGGTTCCGCGTCTCGCAGGTTACCATGGTCTAGTGCTTCCACTCTCAATGGACGACGTCCAAGTCGTTTTCCATTGTGCCATGGCCTTATAACACCGTCAACTACGTGTACAGGCCTCTAAAGGCTGTAATATGGCCTTTTGCAGCCTAATAAAGGCCTTACACGTAGATCACGTGGTTCCGCGCGCCTCCGCAGGTTACCATGGTCTAGTTTCCACTCTCAATGGACTACGACGTACCAAGTCGTTTTCCATTGTCCATGGCCTTATAACACCGTCAACTACGTGTACAGGCCTCTAAAGGCTGTAATATGGCCTTTTGCAGCCTAATAAAGGCCTTACACGTAGATCACGTGGTTCCGCCCCTCCGCAGGTTACCATGGTCTAGTGCTTCCACTCTCAATGGACTACGACGTCCAAGTCGTTTTCCATTGCCATGGCCTTATAACACCGTCAACTACGTGTACAGGCCTCTAAAGGCTGTAATATGGCCTTTTGCAGCCTAATAAAGGCCTTACACGTAGATCACGTGGTTCTCGCCCTCCGCAGGTTACCATCGGTCTAGTGCTTCCACTCTCAATGGACTACGACGTCCAAGTCGTTTTCCATTGTGCCATGGCCTTATAACACCGTCAACTACGTGTACAGGCCTCTAAAGGCTGTAATATGGCCTTTTGCAGCCTAATAAAGGCCTTACACGTAGATCACGTGGTTCCTCGCCCCCGCAGGTTACCATGGTCTAGTGTTTCCACTCTCAATGGACTACGACGTACCAAGTCGTTTTCCATTGTGCCATGGCCTTATAACACCGTCAACTACGTGTACAGGCCTCTAAAGGCTGTAATATGGCCTTTTGCAGCCTAATAAAGGCCTTACACGTAGATCACGTGGTTCGCGCCTCCGCAGGTTACCATGTCTAGTTTCCACTCTCAATGGACTACGACGTCCAAGTCGTTTTCCATTGTCCATGGCCTTATAACACCGTCAACTACGTGTACAGGCCTCTAAAGGCTGTAATATGGCCTTTTGCAGCCTAATAAAGGCCTTACACGTAGATCACGTGGTTCCGCGCGCCTCCGCAGGTTACCATGGTCTAGTGTTTCCACTCTCAATGGACTACGACGTACCAAGTCGTTTTCCATTGTGCCATGGCCTTATAACACCGTCAACTACGTGTACAGGCCTCTAAAGGCTGTAATATGGCCTTTTGCAGCCTAATAAAGGCCTTACACGTAGATCACGTGGTTCCGCGCGTCTCGCAGGTTACCATGGTCTAGTGCTTCCACTCTCAATGGACTACGACGTCCAAGTCGTTTTCCATTGCGCCATGGCCTTATAACACCGTCAACTACGTGTACAGGCCTCTAAAGGCTGTAATATGGCCTTTTGCAGCCTAATAAAGGCCTTACACGTAGATCACGTGGTTCTCGCCCTCCGCAGGTTACCATCGGTCTAGTGTTTCCACTCTCAATGGACTACGACGTACCAAGTCGTTTTCCATTGTGCCATGGCCTTATAACACCGTCAACTACGTGTACAGGCCTCTAAAGGCTGTAATATGGCCTTTTGCAGCCTAATAAAGGCCTTACACGTAGATCACGTGGTTCCGCGCGCTCCGCAGGTTACCATGGTCTAGTGCTTCCACTCTCAATGGACTACGACGTCCAAGTCGTTTTTATTGGCCATGGCCTTATAACACCGTCAACTACGTGTACAGGCCTCTAAAGGCTGTAATATGGCCTTTTGCAGCCTAATAAAGGCCTTACACGTAGATCACGTGGTTCCGCGCGCCTCCGCAGGTTACCATCTAGTGTTTCCACTCTCAATGGACTACGACGTCCAAGTCGTTTTCCATTGCCATGGCCTTATAACACCGTCAACTACGTGTACAGGCCTCTAAAGGCTGTAATATGGCCTTTTGCAGCCTAATAAAGGCCTTACACGTAGATCACGTGGTTCCGCGCGCTCCGCAGGTTACCATGGTCTAGTGCTTCCACTCTCAATGGACTACGACGTCCAAGTCGTTTTCCATTGTGCCATGGCCTTATAACACCGTCAACTACGTGTACAGGCCTCTAAAGGCTGTAATATGGCCTTTTGCAGCCTAATAAAGGCCTTACACGTAGATCACGTGGTTCCGCGCCTCCGCAGGTTACCATGGTCTAGTGCTTCCACTCTCAATGGACTACGACGTACCAAGTCGTTTTCCATTGTGCCATGGCCTTATAACACCGTCAACTACGTGTACAGGCCTCTAAAGGCTGTAATATGGCCTTTTGCAGCCTAATAAAGGCCTTACACGTAGATCACGTGGTTCTCCGCCCTCCGCAGGTTACCATGGTCTAGTGCTTCCACTCTCAATGGACTACGACGTCCAAGTCGTTTTCCATTGGCCATGGCCTTATAACACCGTCAACTACGTGTACAGGCCTCTAAAGGCTGTAATATGGCCTTTTGCAGCCTAATAAAGGCCTTACACGTAGATCACGTGGTTCCGCGCCTCCGCAGGTTACCATGGTCTAGTGCTTCCACTCTCAATGGACTACGACGTCCAAGTCGTTTTCCATTGTGCCATGGCCTTATAACACCGTCAACTACGTGTACAGGCCTCTAAAGGCTGTAATATGGCCTTTTGCAGCCTAATAAAGGCCTTACACGTAGATCACGTGGTTCCGCGCCCTCCGCAGGTTACCATGGTCTAGTGTTTCCACTCTCAATGGACTACGACGTACCAAGTCGTTTTCCATTGTGCCATGGCCTTATAACACCGTCAACTACGTGTACAGGCCTCTAAAGGCTGTAATATGGCCTTTTGCAGCCTAATAAAGGCCTTACACGTAGATCACGTGGTTCTCCGCCCTCCGCAGGTTACCATGGTCTAGTGTTTCCACTCTCAATGGACTACGACGTACCAAGTCGTTTTCCATTGTGCCATGGCCTTATAACACCGTCAACTACGTGTACAGGCCTCTAAAGGCTGTAATATGGCCTTTTGCAGCCTAATAAAGGCCTTACACGTAGATCACGTGGTTCCGCGCTCCGCAGGTTACCATGGTCTAGTGCTTCCACTCTCAATGGACTACGACGTCCAAGTCGTTTTCCATTGTCCATGGCCTTATAACACCGTCAACTACGTGTACAGGCCTCTAAAGGCTGTAATATGGCCTTTTGCAGCCTAATAAAGGCCTTACACGTAGATCACGTGGTTCCGCGCGCCTCCGCAGGTTACCATAGGTCTAGTGTTTCCACTCTCAATGGACTACGACGTACCAAGTCGTTTTCCATTGTGCCATGGCCTTATAACACCGTCAACTACGTGTACAGGCCTCTAAAGGCTGTAATATGGCCTTTTGCAGCCTAATAAAGGCCTTACACGTAGATCACGTGGTTCGCGCGCCTCCGCAGGTTACCATATGGTCTAGTGCTTCCACTCTCAATGGACTACGACGTCCAAGTCGTTTTCCATTGTGCCATGGCCTTATAACACCGTCAACTACGTGTACAGGCCTCTAAAGGCTGTAATATGGCCTTTTGCAGCCTAATAAAGGCCTTACACGTAGATCACGTGGTTCTCGCGCTCCGCAGGTTACCATGGTCTAGTGCTTCCACTCTCAATGGACTACGACGTCCAAGTCGTTTTCCATTGTCCATGGCCTTATAACACCGTCAACTACGTGTACAGGCCTCTAAAGGCTGTAATATGGCCTTTTGCAGCCTAATAAAGGCCTTACACGTAGATCACGTGGTTCCGCGCGCCTCCGCAGGTTACCATAGGTCTAGTGTTTCCACTCTCAATGGACTACGACGTACCAAGTCGTTTTCCATTGTGCCATGGCCTTATAACACCGTCAACTACGTGTACAGGCCTCTAAAGGCTGTAATATGGCCTTTTGCAGCCTAATAAAGGCCTTACACGTAGATCACGTGGTTCCTCACCCCTCCGCAGGTTACCATCGGTCTAGTGTTTCCACTCTCAATGGACTACGACGTACCAAGTCGTTTTCCATTGTGCCATGGCCTTATAACACCGTCAACTACGTGTACAGGCCTCTAAAGGCTGTAATATGGCCTTTTGCAGCCTAATAAAGGCCTTACACGTAGATCACGTGGTTCCGCGCCTCCGCAGGTTACCATGGTCTAGTGTTTCCACTCTCAATGGACTACGACGTCCAAGTCGTTTTCCATTGTGCCATGGCCTTATAACACCGTCAACTACGTGTACAGGCCTCTAAAGGCTGTAATATGGCCTTTTGCAGCCTAATAAAGGCCTTACACGTAGATCACGTGGTTTCCGCCCCTCCGCAGGTTACCATCGGTCTAGTGTTTCCACTCTCAATGGACTACGACGTCCAAGTCGTTTTCCATTGTGCCATGGCCTTATAACACCGTCAACTACGTGTACAGGCCTCTAAAGGCTGTAATATGGCCTTTTGCAGCCTAATAAAGGCCTTACACGTAGATCACGTGGTTCCGCGCCCTCCGCAGGTTACCATGGTCTAGTGCTTCCACTCTCAATGGACTACGACGTCCAAGTCGTTTTCCATTGTGCCATGGCCTTATAACACCGTCAACTACGTGTACAGGCCTCTAAAGGCTGTAATATGGCCTTTTGCAGCCTAATAAAGGCCTTACACGTAGATCACGTGGTTCCGCGCCTCCGCAGGTTACCATGGTCTAGTGCTTCCACTCTCAATGGACTACGACGTCCAAGTCGTTTTCCATTGCCATGGCCTTATAACACCGTCAACTACGTGTACAGGCCTCTAAAGGCTGTAATATGGCCTTTTGCAGCCTAATAAAGGCCTTACACGTAGATCACGTGGTTCCGCGCGCCTCCGCAGGTTACCATGGTCTAGTGTTTCCACTCTCAATGGACTACGACGTACCAAGTCGTTTTCCATTGTGCCATGGCCTTATAACACCGTCAACTACGTGTACAGGCCTCTAAAGGCTGTAATATGGCCTTTTGCAGCCTAATAAAGGCCTTACACGTAGATCACGTGGTTCCGCGCCCTCCGCAGGTTACCATGGTCTAGTGCTTCCACTCTCAATGGACTACGACGTCCAAGTCGTTTTCCATTGTCCATGGCCTTATAACACCGTCAACTACGTGTACAGGCCTCTAAAGGCTGTAATATGGCCTTTTGCAGCCTAATAAAGGCCTTACACGTAGATCACGTGGTTCCGCGCGCCTCCGCAGGTTACCATGGTCTAGTGTTTCCACTCTCAATGGACTACGACGTCCAAGTCGTTTTCCATTGTGCCATGGCCTTATAACACCGTCAACTACGTGTACAGGCCTCTAAAGGCTGTAATATGGCCTTTTGCAGCCTAATAAAGGCCTTACACGTAGATCACGTGGTTCCGCGCTCTCGCAGGTTACCATCTCTAGTGCTTCCACTCTCAATGGACTACGACGTCCAAGTCGTTTTCCATTGCCATGGCCTTATAACACCGTCAACTACGTGTACAGGCCTCTAAAGGCTGTAATATGGCCTTTTGCAGCCTAATAAAGGCCTTACACGTAGATCACGTGGTTCTCGCCCCTCCGCAGGTTACCATCGGTCTGTTTCCACTCTCAATGGACTACGACGTACCAAGTCGTTTTCCATTGTGCCATGGCCTTATAACACCGTCAACTACGTGTACAGGCCTCTAAAGGCTGTAATATGGCCTTTTGCAGCCTAATAAAGGCCTTACACGTAGATCACGTGGTTCTCCCCCTCCGCAGGTTACCATCGGTCTAGTGCTTCCACTCTCAATGGACTACGACGTCCAAGTCGTTTTCCATTGTGCCATGGCCTTATAACACCGTCAACTACGTGTACAGGCCTCTAAAGGCTGTAATATGGCCTTTTGCAGCCTAATAAAGGCCTTACACGTAGATCACGTGGTTCCGCGCCTCCGCAGGTTACCATGGTCTAGTGCTTCCACTCTCAATGGACTACGACGTACCAAGTCGTTTTCCATTGTGCCATGGCCTTATAACACCGTCAACTACGTGTACAGGCCTCTAAAGGCTGTAATATGGCCTTTTGCAGCCTAATAAAGGCCTTACACGTAGATCACGTGGTTCGCGCGCCTCCGCAGGTTACCATGGTCTAGTGCTTCCACTCTCAATGGACTACGACGTCCAAGTCGTTTTCCATTGCGCCATGGCCTTATAACACCGTCAACTACGTGTACAGGCCTCTAAAGGCTGTAATATGGCCTTTTGCAGCCTAATAAAGGCCTTACACGTAGATCACGTGGTTTCCCCTCCGCAGGTTACCATGGTCTAGTGTTTCCACTCTCAATGGACTACGACGTACAAGTCGTTTTCCATTGTGCCATGGCCTTATAACACCGTCAACTACGTGTACAGGCCTCTAAAGGCTGTAATATGGCCTTTTGCAGCCTAATAAAGGCCTTACACGTAGATCACGTGGTTCCGCGCGCCTCGCAGGTTACCATGGTCTAGTGCTTCCACTCTCAATGGACTACGACGTACCAAGTCGTTTTCCATTGTGCCATGGCCTTATAACACCGTCAACTACGTGTACAGGCCTCTAAAGGCTGTAATATGGCCTTTTGCAGCCTAATAAAGGCCTTACACGTAGATCACGTGGTTCCGCGCGCCTCCGCAGGTTACCATGGTCTAGTGTTTCCACTCTCAATGGACTACGACGTCCAAGTCGTTTTCATTGTGCCATGGCCTTATAACACCGTCAACTACGTGTACAGGCCTCTAAAGGCTGTAATATGGCCTTTTGCAGCCTAATAAAGGCCTTACACGTAGATCACGTGGTTCGCTCTCCGCAGGTTACCATGGTCTAGTGCTTCCACTCTCAATGGACTACGACGTCCAAGTCGTTTTCCATTGGCCATGGCCTTATAACACCGTCAACTACGTGTACAGGCCTCTAAAGGCTGTAATATGGCCTTTTGCAGCCTAATAAAGGCCTTACACGTAGATCACGTGGTTCCCGGCCGCAGGTTACCATTATCTATCCACTCTCAATGGACTACGACGTCCAAGTCGTTTTCCATTGCGCCATGGCCTTATAACACCGTCAACTACGTGTACAGGCCTCTAAAGGCTGTAATATGGCCTTTTGCAGCCTAATAAAGGCCTTACACGTAGATCACGTGGTTCCTCACCCCTCCGCAGGTTACCATCGGTCTAGTGCTTCCACTCTCAATGGACTACGACGTACCAAGTCGTTTTCCATTGTGCCATGGCCTTATAACACCGTCAACTACGTGTACAGGCCTCTAAAGGCTGTAATATGGCCTTTTGCAGCCTAATAAAGGCCTTACACGTAGATCACGTGGTTCCTCACCCCTCCGCAGGTTACCATCGGTCTAGTGTTTCCACTCTCAATGGACTACGACGTAGCAAGTCGTTTTCCATTGTGCCATGGCCTTATAACACCGTCAAGCACGTGTACAGGCCTCTAAAGGCTGTAATATGGCCTTTTGCAGCCTAATAAAGGCCTTACACGTAGATCACGTGGTTCCGCGCGCCTCCGCAGGTTACCATGGTCTAGTGCTTCCACTCTCAATGGACTACGACGTCCAAGTCGTTTTCCATTGCGCCATGGCCTTATAACACCGTCAACTACGTGTACAGGCCTCTAAAGGCTGTAATATGGCCTTTTGCAGCCTAATAAAGGCCTTACACGTAGATCACGTGGTTCCGCCCCTCCGCAGGTTACCATCGGTCTAGTGTTTCCACTCTCAATGGACTACGTACCAAGTCGTTTTCCATTGTGCCATGGCCTTATAACACCGTCAACTACGTGTACAGGCCTCTAAAGGCTGTAATATGGCCTTTTGCAGCCTAATAAAGGCCTTACACGTAGATCACGTGGTTCCGCGCCTCCGCAGGTTACCATGGTCTAGTGCTTCCACTCTCAATGGACTACGACGTCCAAGTCGTTTTCCATTGTCCATGGCCTTATAACACCGTCAACTACGTGTACAGGCCTCTAAAGGCTGTAATATGGCCTTTTGCAGCCTAATAAAGGCCTTACACGTAGATCACGTGGTTCTCCGCCCTCCGCAGGTTACCATCGGTCTAGTGTTTCCACTCTCAATGGACTACGACGTACCAAGTCGTTTTCCATTGTGCCATGGCCTTATAACACCGTCAACTACGTGTACAGGCCTCTAAAGGCTGTAATATGGCCTTTTGCAGCCTAATAAAGGCCTTACACGTAGATCACGTGGTTCGCGCGCCTCCGCAGGTTACCATGGTCTAGTGTTTCCACTCTCAATGGACTACGACGTACCAAGTCGTTTTCCATTGTGCCATGGCCTTATAACACCGTCAACTACGTGTACAGGCCTCTAAAGGCTGTAATATGGCCTTTTGCAGCCTAATAAAGGCCTTACACGTAGATCACGTGGTTCTCGCCCTCCGCAGGTTACCATCGGTCTAGTGCTTCCACTCTCAATGGACTACGACGTACCAAGTCGTTTTCCATTGTGCCATGGCCTTATAACACCGTCAACTACGTGTACAGGCCTCTAAAGGCTGTAATATGGCCTTTTGCAGCCTAATAAAGGCCTTACACGTAGATCACGTGGTTCGCGGCCTCCGCAGGTTACCATGGTCTAGTGCTTCCACTCTCAATGGACTACGACGTACCAAGTCGTTTTCCATTGTGCCATGGCCTTATAACACCGTCAACTACGTGTACAGGCCTCTAAAGGCTGTAATATGGCCTTTTGCAGCCTAATAAAGGCCTTACACGTAGATCACGTGGTTCCTCCGCAGGTTACCATCGGTCTAGTTTCCACTCTCAATGGACTACGACGTACCAAGTCGTTTTCCATTGTGCCATGGCCTTATAACACCGTCAACTACGTGTACAGGCCTCTAAAGGCTGTAATATGGCCTTTTGCAGCCTAATAAAGGCCTTACACGTAGATCACGTGGTTCTCACCCCTCCGCAGGTTACCATCGGTCTAGTGTTTCCACTCTCAATGGACTACGACGTACCAAGTCGTTTTCCATTGTGCCATGGCCTTATAACACCGTCAACTACGTGTACAGGCCTCTAAAGGCTGTAATATGGCCTTTTGCAGCCTAATAAAGGCCTTACACGTAGATCACGTGGTTCGCGCCCTCCGCAGGTTACCATGGTCTAGTGCTTCCACTCTCAATGGACTACGACGTACAAGTCGTTTTCATTGTGCCATGGCCTTATAACACCGTCAACTACGTGTACAGGCCTCTAAAGGCTGTAATATGGCCTTTTGCAGCCTAATAAAGGCCTTACACGTAGATCACGTGGTTCCTCGCCCCTCCGCAGGTTACCATCGGTCTAGTGTTCCACTCTCAATGGACTACGACGTACCAAGTCGTTTTCCATTGTGCCATGGCCTTATAACACCGTCAACTACGTGTACAGGCCTCTAAAGGCTGTAATATGGCCTTTTGCAGCCTAATAAAGGCCTTACACGTAGATCACGTGGTTCCGCCGCTCCGCAGGTTACCATGGTCTAGTGCTTCCACTCTCAATGGACTACGACGTCCAAGTCGTTTTCCATTGTCCATGGCCTTATAACACCGTCAACTACGTGTACAGGCCTCTAAAGGCTGTAATATGGCCTTTTGCAGCCTAATAAAGGCCTTACACGTAGATCACGTGGTTTCCGCCCTCCGCAGGTTACCATGGTCTAGTGTTTCCACTCTCAATGGACTACGACGTACCAAGTCGTTTTCCATTGTGCCATGGCCTTATAACACCGTCAACTACGTGTACAGGCCTCTAAAGGCTGTAATATGGCCTTTTGCAGCCTAATAAAGGCCTTACACGTAGATCACGTGGTTCCCGCCCTCCGCAGGTTACCATGGTCTAGTGTTTCCACTCTCAATGGACTACGACGTCCAAGTCGTTTTCCATTGCCATGGCCTTATAACACCGTCAACTACGTGTACAGGCCTCTAAAGGCTGTAATATGGCCTTTTGCAGCCTAATAAAGGCCTTACACGTAGATCACGTGGTTCCTCGCCCTCCGCAGGTTACCATCGGTCTAGTGTTTCCACTCTCAATGGACTACGACGTACCAAGTCGTTTTCCATTGTGCCATGGCCTTATAACACCGTCAACTACGTGTACAGGCCTCTAAAGGCTGTAATATGGCCTTTTGCAGCCTAATAAAGGCCTTACACGTAGATCACGTGGTTCCGCGCCCTCCGCAGGTTACCATGGTCTAGTGCTTCCACTCTCAATGGACTACGACGTACCAAGTCGTTTTCCATTGTGCCATGGCCTTATAACACCGTCAACTACGTGTACAGGCCTCTAAAGGCTGTAATATGGCCTTTTGCAGCCTAATAAAGGCCTTACACGTAGATCACGTGGTTCCTCCGCCCTCCGCAGGTTACCATGGTCTAGTGCTTCCACTCTCAATGGACTACGACGTCCAAGTCGTTTTCCATTGTGCCATGGCCTTATAACACCGTCAACTACGTGTACAGGCCTCTAAAGGCTGTAATATGGCCTTTTGCAGCCTAATAAAGGCCTTACACGTAGATCACGTGGTTCCTCGCCCTCCGCAGGTTACCATCGGTCTAGTGTTTCCACTCTCAATGGACTACGACGTCCAAGTCGTTTTCCATTGTGCCATGGCCTTATAACACCGTCAACTACGTGTACAGGCCTCTAAAGGCTGTAATATGGCCTTTTGCAGCCTAATAAAGGCCTTACACGTAGATCACGTGGTTCCGCCTCCGCAGGTTACCATGGTCTAGTGCTTCCACTCTCAATGGACTACGACGTACCAAGTCGTTTTCCATTGTGCCATGGCCTTATAACACCGTCAACTACGTGTACAGGCCTCTAAAGGCTGTAATATGGCCTTTTGCAGCCTAATAAAGGCCTTACACGTAGATCACGTGGTTCCGCCGTCCGCAGGTTACCATGGTCTAGTGCTTCCACTCTCAATGGACTACGACGTCCAAGTCGTTTTCCATTGTGCCATGGCCTTATAACACCGTCAACTACGTGTACAGGCCTCTAAAGGCTGTAATATGGCCTTTTGCAGCCTAATAAAGGCCTTACACGTAGATCACGTGGTTCTCCCCCTCCGCAGGTTACCATCGGTCTAGTGCTTCCACTCTCAATGGACTACGACGTACCAAGTCGTTTTCCATTGTGCCATGGCCTTATAACACCGTCAACTACGTGTACAGGCCTCTAAAGGCTGTAATATGGCCTTTTGCAGCCTAATAAAGGCCTTACACGTAGATCACGTGGTTCCGCGCGCCCCGCAGGTTACCATGGTCTAGTGCTTCCACTCTCAATGGACTACGACGTCCAAGTCGTTTTCCATTGGCCATGGCCTTATAACACCGTCAACTACGTGTACAGGCCTCTAAAGGCTGTAATATGGCCTTTTGCAGCCTAATAAAGGCCTTACACGTAGATCACGTGGTTCCTCGCCCCTCCGCAGGTTACCATCGGTCTAGTGTTTCCACTCTCAATGGACTACGACGTACCAAGTCGTTTTCCATTGTGCCATGGCCTTATAACACCGTCAACTACGTGTACAGGCCTCTAAAGGCTGTAATATGGCCTTTTGCAGCCTAATAAAGGCCTTACACGTAGATCACGTGGTTCCGCGCGCCTCCGCAGGTTACCATGGTCTAGTGTTTCCACTCTCAATGGACTACGACGTACCAAGTCGTTTTCCATTGTGCCATGGCCTTATAACACCGTCAACTACGTGTACAGGCCTCTAAAGGCTGTAATATGGCCTTTTGCAGCCTAATAAAGGCCTTACACGTAGATCACGTGGTTCCCGCCTCCGCAGGTTACCATCGGTCTAGTGCTTCCACTCTCAATGGACTACGACGTACCAAGTCGTTTTCCATTGTGCCATGGCCTTATAACACCGTCAACTACGTGTACAGGCCTCTAAAGGCTGTAATATGGCCTTTTGCAGCCTAATAAAGGCCTTACACGTAGATCACGTGGTTCCGCCCTCCGCAGGTTACCATGGTCTAGTGCTTCCACTCTCAATGGACTACGACGTACCAAGTCGTTTTCCATTGTGCCATGGCCTTATAACACCGTCAACTACGTGTACAGGCCTCTAAAGGCTGTAATATGGCCTTTTGCAGCCTAATAAAGGCCTTACACGTAGATCACGTGGTTCCGCGCGCCTCCGCAGGTTACCATGGTCTAGTGCTTCCACTCTCAATGGACTACGACGTCCAAGTCGTTTTCCATTGCGCCATGGCCTTATAACACCGTCAACTACGTGTACAGGCCTCTAAAGGCTGTAATATGGCCTTTTGCAGCCTAATAAAGGCCTTACACGTAGATCACGTGGTTCCGCCTCCGCAGGTTACCATCTGGTCTAGTGCTTCCACTCTCAATGGACTACGACGTACCAAGTCGTTTTCCATTGTGCCATGGCCTTATAACACCGTCAACTACGTGTACAGGCCTCTAAAGGCTGTAATATGGCCTTTTGCAGCCTAATAAAGGCCTTACACGTAGATCACGTGGTTCTCCCCCTCCGCAGGTTACCATCGGTCTAGTGTTTCCACTCTCAATGGACTACGACGTACCAAGTCGTTTTCCATTGTGCCATGGCCTTATAACACCGTCAACTACGTGTACAGGCCTCTAAAGGCTGTAATATGGCCTTTTGCAGCCTAATAAAGGCCTTACACGTAGATCACGTGGTTCTCCCCCTCCGCAGGTTACCATCGGTCTAGTGTTTCCACTCTCAATGGACTACGACGTACCAAGTCGTTTTCCATTGTGCCATGGCCTTATAACACCGTCAACTACGTGTACAGGCCTCTAAAGGCTGTAATATGGCCTTTTGCAGCCTAATAAAGGCCTTACACGTAGATCACGTGGTTCCGCGCCCTCCGCAGGTTACCATGGTCTAGTGCTTCCACTCTCAATGGACTACGACGTCCAAGTCGTTTTCCATTGGCCATGGCCTTATAACACCGTCAACTACGTGTACAGGCCTCTAAAGGCTGTAATATGGCCTTTTGCAGCCTAATAAAGGCCTTACACGTAGATCACGTGGTTCCTCGCCCTCCGCAGGTTACCATGGTCTAGTGTTTCCACTCTCAATGGACTACGACGTACCAAGTCGTTTTCCATTGTGCCATGGCCTTATAACACCGTCAACTACGTGTACAGGCCTCTAAAGGCTGTAATATGGCCTTTTGCAGCCTAATAAAGGCCTTACACGTAGATCACGTGGTTCCGCGCCTCCGCAGGTTACCATGGTCTAGTGTTTCCACTCTCAATGGACTACGACGTACCAAGTCGTTTTCCATTGTGCCATGGCCTTATAACACCGTCAACTACGTGTACAGGCCTCTAAAGGCTGTAATATGGCCTTTTGCAGCCTAATAAAGGCCTTACACGTAGATCACGTGGTTCCGCGCGCCTCCGCAGGTTACCATGGTCTAGTGCTTCCACTCTCAATGGACTACGACGTACCAAGTCGTTTTCCATTGTCCATGGCCTTATAACACCGTCAACTACGTGTACAGGCCTCTAAAGGCTGTAATATGGCCTTTTGCAGCCTAATAAAGGCCTTACACGTAGATCACGTGGTTCCGCGCGCCTCCGCAGGTTACCATGGTCTAGTGCTTCCACTCTCAATGGACTACGACGTACCAAGTCGTTTTCCATTGTGCCATGGCCTTATAACACCGTCAACTACGTGTACAGGCCTCTAAAGGCTGTAATATGGCCTTTTGCAGCCTAATAAAGGCCTTACACGTAGATCACGTGGTTCCTCGCCCCTCCGCAGGTTACCATCGGTCTAGTGCTTCCACTCTCAATGGACTACGACGTACCAAGTCGTTTTCCATTGTGCCATGGCCTTATAACACCGTCAACTACGTGTACAGGCCTCTAAAGGCTGTAATATGGCCTTTTGCAGCCTAATAAAGGCCTTACACGTAGATCACGTGGTTCCGCGTCTCGCAGGTTACCATGGTCTAGTGCTTCCACTCTCAATGGACTACGACGTCCAAGTCGTTTTCCATTGTGCCATGGCCTTATAACACCGTCAACTACGTGTACAGGCCTCTAAAGGCTGTAATATGGCCTTTTGCAGCCTAATAAAGGCCTTACACGTAGATCACGTGGTTCGCGCGCCTCCGCAGGTTACCATGGTCTAGTGCTTCCACTCTCAATGGACTACGACGTCCAAGTCGTTTTCCATTGTCCATGGCCTTATAACACCGTCAACTACGTGTACAGGCCTCTAAAGGCTGTAATATGGCCTTTTGCAGCCTAATAAAGGCCTTACACGTAGATCACGTGGTTCCGCGCTCTCGCAGGTTACCATGGTCTAGTGCTTCCACTCTCAATGGACTACGACGTCCAAGTCGTTTTCCATTGCCATGGCCTTATAACACCGTCAACTACGTGTACAGGCCTCTAAAGGCTGTAATATGGCCTTTTGCAGCCTAATAAAGGCCTTACACGTAGATCACGTGGTTCCTCGCCCTCCGCAGGTTACCATGGTCTAGTGCTTCCACTCTCAATGGACTACGACGTCCAAGTCGTTTTCCATTGTGCCATGGCCTTATAACACCGTCAACTACGTGTACAGGCCTCTAAAGGCTGTAATATGGCCTTTTGCAGCCTAATAAAGGCCTTACACGTAGATCACGTGGTTCCTCGCCCTCCGCAGGTTACCATCGGTCTAGTGTTTCCACTCTCAATGGACTACGACGTCCAAGTCGTTTTCCATTGTGCCATGGCCTTATAACACCGTCAACACGTGTACAGGCCTCTAAAGGCTGTAATATGGCCTTTTGCAGCCTAATAAAGGCCTTACACGTAGATCACGTGGTTCCGCGCGCCTCCGCAGGTTACCATGGTCTAGTGCTTCCACTCTCAATGGACTACGACGTACCAAGTCGTTTTCCATTGTCCATGGCCTTATAACACCGTCAACTACGTGTACAGGCCTCTAAAGGCTGTAATATGGCCTTTTGCAGCCTAATAAAGGCCTTACACGTAGATCACGTGGTTCCGCGCGTCCGCAGGTTACCATGGTCTAGTGCTTCCACTCTCAATGGACTACGACGTCCAAGTCGTTTTCCATTGTGCCATGGCCTTATAACACCGTCAACTACGTGTACAGGCCTCTAAAGGCTGTAATATGGCCTTTTGCAGCCTAATAAAGGCCTTACACGTAGATCACGTGGTTCCGCGCGTCTCGCAGGTTACCATGGTCTAGTTTCCACTCTCAATGGACTACGACGTCCAAGTCGTTTTCCATTGGCCATGGCCTTATAACACCGTCAACTACGTGTACAGGCCTCTAAAGGCTGTAATATGGCCTTTTGCAGCCTAATAAAGGCCTTACACGTAGATCACGTGGTTCTCGCCCTCCGCAGGTTACCATGGTCTAGTGTTTCCACTCTCAATGGACTACGACGTACCAAGTCGTTTTCCATTGTGCCATGGCCTTATAACACCGTCAACACGTGTACAGGCCTCTAAAGGCTGTAATATGGCCTTTTGCAGCCTAATAAAGGCCTTACACGTAGATCACGTGGTTCCGCGCGCTCCGCAGGTTACCATGGTCTAGTGCTTCCACTCTCAATGGACTACGACGCCAAGTCGTTTTCCATTGCGCCATGGCCTTATAACACCGTCAACTACGTGTACAGGCCTCTAAAGGCTGTAATATGGCCTTTTGCAGCCTAATAAAGGCCTTACACGTAGATCACGTGGTTCCGCGCGCCTCCGCAGGTTACCATATGGTCTAGTGCTTCCACTCTCAATGGACTACGACGTCCAAGTCGTTTTCCATTGCGCCATGGCCTTATAACACCGTCAACTACGTGTACAGGCCTCTAAAGGCTGTAATATGGCCTTTTGCAGCCTAATAAAGGCCTTACACGTAGATCACGTGGTTCCGCGCGCTCCGCAGGTTACCATGGTCTAGTGCTTCCACTCTCAATGGACTACGACGTCCAAGTCGTTTTCCATTGTCCATGGCCTTATAACACCGTCAACTACGTGTACAGGCCTCTAAAGGCTGTAATATGGCCTTTTGCAGCCTAATAAAGGCCTTACACGTAGATCACGTGGTTCCGCGCGCCTCCGCAGGTTACCATGGTCTAGTGTTTCCACTCTCAATGGACTACGACGTCCAAGTCGTTTTCCATTGTGCCATGGCCTTATAACACCGTCAACTACGTGTACAGGCCTCTAAAGGCTGTAATATGGCCTTTTGCAGCCTAATAAAGGCCTTACACGTAGATCACGTGGTTCCTCGCCCTCCGCAGGTTACCATGGTCTAGTGCTTCCACTCTCAATGGACTACGACGTCCAAGTCGTTTTCCATTGGCCATGGCCTTATAACACCGTCAACTACGTGTACAGGCCTCTAAAGGCTGTAATATGGCCTTTTGCAGCCTAATAAAGGCCTTACACGTAGATCACGTGGTTCCGCGCGTCTCCGCAGGTTACCATGGTCTAGTGCTTCCACTCTCAATGGACTACGACGTCCAAGTCGTTTTCCATTGTCCATGGCCTTATAACACCGTCAACTACGTGTACAGGCCTCTAAAGGCTGTAATATGGCCTTTTGCAGCCTAATAAAGGCCTTACACGTAGATCACGTGGTTCCGCGCGCCTCCGCAGGTTACCATGGTCTAGTGTTTCCACTCTCAATGGACTACGACGTACCAAGTCGTTTTCCATTGTGCCATGGCCTTATAACACCGTCAACTACGTGTACAGGCCTCTAAAGGCTGTAATATGGCCTTTTGCAGCCTAATAAAGGCCTTACACGTAGATCACGTGGTTCCTCACCCCTCCGCAGGTTACCATCGGTCTAGTGTTTCCACTCTCAATGGACTACGACGTACCAAGTCGTTTTCCATTGTGCCATGGCCTTATAACACCGTCAACTACGTGTACAGGCCTCTAAAGGCTGTAATATGGCCTTTTGCAGCCTAATAAAGGCCTTACACGTAGATCACGTGGTTCCGCGCGCCTCCGCAGGTTACCATGGTCTAGTGCTTCCACTCTCAATGGACTACGACGTCCAAGTCGTTTTCCATTGTCCATGGCCTTATAACACCGTCAACTACGTGTACAGGCCTCTAAAGGCTGTAATATGGCCTTTTGCAGCCTAATAAAGGCCTTACACGTAGATCACGTGGTTCCGCGCGCCTCCGCAGGTTACCATGGTCTAGTGTTTCCACTCTCAATGGACTACGACGTACCAAGTCGTTTTCCATTGTGCCATGGCCTTATAACACCGTCAACTACGTGTACAGGCCTCTAAAGGCTGTAATATGGCCTTTTGCAGCCTAATAAAGGCCTTACACGTAGATCACGTGGTTCCGCGCCCTCCGCAGGTTACCATGGTCTAGTGCTTCCACTCTCAATGGACTACGACGTCCAAGTCGTTTTCCATTGCGCCATGGCCTTATAACACCGTCAACTACGTGTACAGGCCTCTAAAACTGTAATATGGCCTTTTGCAGCCTAATAAAGGCCTTACACGTAGATCACGTGGTTCCGCGCGTCTCCGCAGGTTACCATTGGTCTAGTGCTTCCACTCTCAATGGACTACGACGTCCAAGTCGTTTTCCATTGTGCCATGGCCTTATAACACCGTCAACTACGTGTACAGGCCTCTAAAGGCTGTAATATGGCCTTTTGCAGCCTAATAAAGGCCTTACACGTAGATCACGTGGTTCCGCGCGCCTCCGCAGGTTACCATAGGTCTAGTGTTTCCACTCTCAATGGACTACGACGTACCAAGTCGTTTTCCATTGTGCTATGGCCTTATAACACCGTCAACTACGTGTACAGGCCTCTAAAGGCTGTAATATGGCCTTTTGCAGCTAATAAACGCCTTAC